>QLSS01000228.1:106706-185968 GCA_024372645.1 Trichomalopsis sarcophagae
TCTCTCTCTCTCTCTCTCTCTCTCTCTCTCTCTCTCTCTCTCTCTCTTCAATGGTTTATAGCTCTTCGGGTATATGTGTTCACTAAAACCACTTAAAGACTTTTTTCAATGCTCAGAATTTTTTAATAAAAATACTTTTAAAGTCATTTCATGTTTATCAGTACCAACAAAGTTACGCAGCTAGCTTTAAATAGTAAAAAGGTAGTACACAACAAGAAACGTCTATCGTCCTTATTATTTTATCGTTCTGGAAAATGAATTGCTAATCACACAATATACTGATAAACCTTGAGTGTTGCTCTCTCGGGACAACGGTTAAACTGCTTCTTGCTTCTTTTAATTAACAAAAAGAAGGATTTGAAACTATATGTTACAAATTATAAAATTCACTTAGAATTGCTCCAAAGTTCGAAATTATAAAAGTGATAACTGATTATTTTATCTAAAATTTAAAAAGAAAGCATAAAAGTTGTCTGTACTCAACTGTGCTGCTGCTGTGCACCGAGCTGGAGGAAACCCCTTTTAGGGCTGTGTGCTGAGGTGGTGTGGACCTATGCGTAGGAGTTACGCTTATTCGCTGCTGGCACACACATATCGGTCACCGTAAACGTGTATGCCCTCTGTGCGTCGTCCATTTGTACCCGTGTCTTCTCTTCGCTCACTATTCGACGAGATGTACAGGATTGTTTGTTAATGTATACGTTAGTGATGAAGAACGAGTGTCCACACATATATTTTTCTATAAAATTTGGGGAGTAATTTTAGCCAGCAAAATTTTTTTAGTTATCGTAGAGTTATTTTTATGAAAAGATAGTGCAAGAAAAGGATGCGTTTGTCGACTAGATTATAAATAATATTTTTGTAAATTAGGGTGGAAGGTACCTGTGAGTGTTTATTGTGACTGTTAACAATCAGGATAAAATTTTAAGAGGATATTGCACACTTATAGTTTTCGTATGAATGCAGGGGTTTAATTTAAATGAGTAGAAAATGTTTGTTGATGAAAATACAAAATTTTTTTTTCGAATCTCAATAAATTATTAGTGTGAAGAGTTTCAAAGAAACCTCTTTTACCCAGGACGAACGCCTATTGGATTTGATCAAAAAGTTGTGTGGCTATTTTGTAGAAAATTAAAATTGAACAAATTCATAGTATGTAAAAATTCTAAATCCCCAATTAAAAGAAGTTTTCCCAGTATTGAAGCCTTATTCACCAAAAATTGTTATTCCGTCCGTGCGCAGGACTTATGTTTATAAGAAGTGATCTTATATTACACATCATACTTGCTTAAACCAACTTTATTTCAGTCAAACTAACTACATATATTAAATAAACTATATTCTACATGATCACTATGCATCTTTAGACATACTTTTGTAGACCAATAAAGGTAGAAACTGACATTTCTTCATTACGCCTAGACTAAATTCTTGAAAAACTAAACTGTTTACACTTGCTTCCACTCAATACTTGTGCTATGGCAATATATTTATGACTATACTGTTATGAGCTAATTTATTTGCCGACTTTTAGAATACTTCAACAAAAATAATCTTGATCAGACGGATCTATAAAGAAACAGAAGGTAAAAGAAAGGTTTGAATACTATTGCAAGAAAACAGAAAAATGGTCCGAAGACATGGTTTTATACTAGCATTTAGTTCGCTAAAATGACTAAAATTATTAGAAGAACGATGTCTCAATATTTTTAGTGATGCCATTGAAATCTTTAAGAGATACGTAGATAATTGTTTCGTAGTTGTCAAAACAGAAAATCTAGACCTCATTGTTTAAATTTTTAACTACAGCAGCCTATATTTCTAATTTACAATAAAACTAGTACAGGAAAAAGAGAGCTCCTTATTGTTACATTATTCTACTTTACACCACTTACACTTTAAGAAAATGAGAGAATATACTAACAGATGTTAAAATGTATATGAATGATAATAAATAAAAAAACTGCTACCAATTCTTTGGCATGTAGCTTCCTCTAACAAAATTTATAGTTTCAATAGATGAAATATTGTTCAAATATACAGTATATTAATGATTTTTAAAATACCTGCAATTCCTCGTACACGATCCGTCGCGTATTTCAAAATTAATTGAAAGCTTAAGTCGTTCGACTATATTTTAGAAATGCGGAACCTTTCCGCTGCCCCTCTCTTTCTTGTAAACACTACAGCGATTAGCCAGCAGCAGCACAACAGCCACATACCAGCAGCAGCGACAGAGGGGGAGTAGAACAATAGTTGCACAACGAGAGTGAGCACACAGCGGCGTAGCTTGCACGGATAGTGTGTGTGTGCGGATTAGGAGCAAGCGATGACGTAGCAGCGGTGAAGCGTGCGCATCCTCGCATGCTAATATGTATAGGTGAGAGGTGTGATTGTGCGACAGCGCAATGCAAGCGCACTAGTCCTTACTCAAGAGCAATTTATGCCATCAGTAGAAATACTTAGAAATATTTAAATAAACTCAAAACCTATCAAATTTCGTAGATTGTAATAATTGATAACGCAATTTCGGCGTATATTTACAAATTTTTCTTAATTGTATTAGATGACGCAATTTAACACGCATCTAATAGTAAATTTTATATTACGAGAAAAAGTACTTGTTTATTTCTATTAAATTGATAACGCAACTTAAGCGTATCACATAAAAATTCACGTATAATATAGATTATACTCAATATTTATAAAAATATCGTGACTCGTTAAAGTTAACGCAATTAAAAGCGTATCCAAAACTAAACATCGTGTAACATAAAAAATGACTTGTTAATTTTCATTGTTAAGAAGGAATATATGCAATATTTATGCAATATTCGTATTAAAAGAATTGACTAAATATATTAATTTTCTTTTTCGAACATAACCTAAAGAGAGTTTATTATTGTAATATTTTCCTACTACCTGGTATCCTGGGCCTCAATTCATATAAAATATATACTTTAATCTATAATCAATTTTCTATTGAATAATCTGTCGTCATAATTACGATGCAGATCGGTAAATGTGCATTGCCCTTCTCTAAAAATATAACTTTATCTCCGCGCATAGTACCGAGAAGAGTAGTGATCGTTTAATACTTTCAATCTTAATTATTTTACTGAAGAAGCACTTGTCATATTATCAACTCATATAATTTTCATGAAAAAATTTAAACTTTGATATTTTAAATACCATAAGGTCCTCATAACCTCAAAAAAATCATAAATTTTCTCAAACCATTTTAAACTCTAGTTAGCGAGATATAAGGTTTCAAAAAAATAGTAATTTCAGTTATACAAGGATGAGAGACAAAGAATTTGAATCTTAATACCTTTTAAACTAATCGGTTTCATGAGTAGCAAAAAAAACTTAGCTGAGGTGGGCACAATATATATCTTTTCTTAAAATTTCAACTCAATTAAAGTCTTTTTACTCCCGTAATCGTACAATAAGAAAAACCACTTTTCTTGTTTTTTGATTTTTAGCTCAAAAACTAGTCGCCAAATTGGCTTAATTCTTACAACAAATAGATATTATCGTTTTTTATTGTCATACATTTTTTCAAAACATTTTACAATTTAGTTTTGGACATATTACATTTTTTTCAAATCACCTTTTCTATCATAAAAATTGAACGGAACGGTCAATCTGGAAAATCTTACGGAAAAAAGTAGGCAATTTTATGTTCTTTTAGATACACTATTGTTAAATATATTGTATAAAGCATATCATCGAAAAAAGCAAAAATATTTTTGTAAAAACCGGAAATGACTATAATATGGTCATAAAATGGTCGGACTCAGAAAAAAAATTTTCCCGAATTCAGAATTAGAAAACATATATGCATGTTAAATTATATTACCATCGGTCTTGTGATTCCAGAATCTTAACGGTATACAGAGAAATGCTAATCGGCGCATTAAGGTCTTCTTGACCGGCCAAAAAATAGAGCAGAAATAAAATATGCTTCGCGGACCAAACAAGCTAGAAGAAGAAATCCGAAAGATAAATCAAACATGGATAGTAAGTTAATAACATTACTACCCCAAGCGGGTCAAGCCATAGAGCCCAGTCCCGCCGTCGATTCCGATCGGGTGAAAGCCCCGGTAGTCGGCGTTAACCCTATGGTCATTTGGGGGGGGGGGGGGGGAGATTATACTTACAGTTTGCGTACTGTAAAGAAAGGAATGCGCATTTTGACCGCCTTGGCAGCAGAATCAAGAAATTGATGGACTATGTCAAGGATATAAATAATGTTCACAAACAAATTGAAGATTATGTCAGAATCATAAGATCAAGCTATAAAGCACTACAGCAAGAAGAAACCATTGAAGTAAGAGATCTGGACATGCTTACCTCAAAAGAGGAGGCACTAGAAGTACTACAGAAGGACATTGGCGAAAAGAACATTATATAGGACTCTACGATTAGATCTATGCAAAAGACGTACGGTGTCACGCAGATTACAGTGATACGGGTAACAGATCAGGTAGCGGCTAAGATCACTAAGCTACAGAATATCAGAATAGGATGGGTCAACTGTAGGATCCAGGTGGTTAACCGAGCTGCGACGCAACGATGCCAAGGAGGGCTTCCAATAATAGACGACCGCCAGTATACTGGTGATATAAAGAAATTGACGCTACCCGCAGCGAGTGTCATCGAACCAGAAGACGGGAACAGCGGGCTCGGAAAAAATACTACAAGACCGGTCGTGGTAGAGAAATAGTAGACGCCCTAAACAAAGAAATGAAGGATGCTAAACGGATACTTAAGAAAAAAATCAGAGAAAATAAACGACGGTGTCTTAAAGAGTTGTAGGACGAGGTTGAGCTGGATCCCTGGGGGTGATCGTACCAAGAAGTAATGATGAAGATAAAGGTAGGTTATATTCCCTCTTCCAAGAGCCTGGAATTGCTGGACCGTATTGTAACCACGCTATTTTTTCTTCAAGTGGAAGTGACACCTATCCCTGAGGCGAATGAAGGCAAATGACGAAATCATTCCAACAATCACCACAGAAACAAGTTATACAGGCACGACCCGATGGTTTAGTGGATCTGTACAATTCATTTTTTGAAAAAGGGACGTTTTCTAAATACTAGAAGAAGCAACGCCTGGTACTACTACTAAAAGTAGATATGCCACCTAGAGAAGCTGCCTCGTACAGACCACTCTGCATGCTTGACACCCTTGGCAAGATTTAAGAGCTCATAACCGGCGTTAGAATTGACGAAGTCATTGAAAAACCAGGTGGACTAGCGGAACATCAATACGGATTTAGAAAAAATGCTCCACTCTTGATGCCGCAAACTTAGTAGTCAATACCGAGGAGAGAGATGGAAAGGAGAAGCCAAGAAGTACTGTGCTATTGTTACACTGGATATTTAACTTAGCCAGCTGGGGCAAGATACTCGAGGCACTACAGGGACAAGGTAAAACAGCTGAGTAAAACTGTTGCTAGACGAAGGCCACTAGGTAGTAGAGCAGAATAACAAAGACGGTCACGATGCAGAATAACAAAGACGGCAGGAAGATGCAAAATGAAAAAGATAAGTTTGATCCTAAACCCCTAATCACCTTTGTGGATGGGGGATGTATGGAAATGTCAAATTTCAAAGGAGAAGCCAAAAAGGTTAGTTGACGGGCCTCACGGAAGTATTGTTTATTGATAGTACTTGTAGGAATCCGGTGTTGAAGGGCCACTTGTGCAGAGTTTGCTCTGCCTACGCCACATAAAAACAACACACACACGCACGCATACACGCACGCGCGCACACAAACACACAGCCATCCGCACGGACATTTTCTAAAAATGCATGATTCGATCTCTAAACATATTTAAATGCGTTCCTACAAAGTTTTTAGCGAAACTAAAAATTTTACTATTACAAGGCTTCTTTTAGAAGGAAGTAATAAATAATAAAGTTATGAACATTATTATACTTTATATAATAATTTCGAATTAAATTTAAAATTTTTATATTCTGTTTATATATTGAATAAGTGTTAGAGAGCAAGATTTAGCTAGTAAGTTATTCATTTTTTTAGGTTGGCAAAGTGGAAATAATCAATATAGTGGAAATACAGCCAGAATCCAATATACCACTCAGTCACAGTCAGTATCTCAACCGCAACATCAACAACCATTGCAATCCACTCCAAGTGTTGTTACTTCGGTATCTTCAACAATCAGTAGCAACAATAGTCAACAATGGAATAATCAGCAGAGTAACAGATCTAATACGCAAAGCAATATGAACTCTTTACTGCACGCTCAATCTTCTTGGGAACATCGGTACAATCAAAATTCATCTTTATACACAACACCGGGATCCCACCAGGTACCATATAATTAATTTATTTGTATTAAATGTCTACCTATATTACATAAACATTTTATAGCATATGTTCGATAGTTAATTTTTTAAGTATTTCGTTATTTGAAATTTAGAAAAAAGTATTGATAAACACAAAAAAAAACTTCGAATGATAAGTTAATTCCAATTCCAACACATTTTAAGATTAATCCGACCCATTGCTTTAATTTTGCTAATGTTAAAATTTTAAGACTAATTTCACTTTTGTCATAAATATAAAAAACAAAACTATCAATAAACAGGAAGACTTGCAATTTGTGAGTAGATAGTACAGAGTAGAATTAAAACATTTTTTACTAATAGATAATTTTCACTTAATTTGTTCAATTTCATCCTAATTTTACATTTTTATAGAATTAAACAAAATGTTTTTCATTCAATATAAAAATTGAATTTTATGTTTACTTTATAATTACACTAGGATCGTATTTATTTATTAAATTAAGTAAAGTATTATTATTATTATAACAAACTTCTCAGTACTCGTTGCTACATAATTTGAATTTTCTAACGTAATAATACCAGTGCTCTTTATTAACTATATCTATTACTACTCATTATTTATTTTTTAACATCTAAACCTTTTTTAAATATTGGTTAATATAGTTTATCTTTTGTTGTTTAATAAAGATCAGGAAAGGTCGGAAATCAGACCGATAAAACGGGTTTTTATTTGTAAATTTGGGTAGATTCTCACACTTTTGACATTTTCTTTACAGCTTTGAAATTATTTTAGCAGACATATATATTTAACAATATGTTCAAATGTAATTATTTTGTACTATAAGCTAATACTTTACCAAAAATATTTTTCGCGTTATATCTGTGATGGGTGGGTATGACGGGAACAGCGCCCGTCTAACAACTAGTCAGAGTAGTGCATCGTTTGCTCAGTAGTAGAGCACGCTCCTTGGGATCTCGGGAACGTGGAGTCGAATCCTCATCGTCGCTTTACTTTTGTGCGATTTAGTTTCCAAAAACCTCATTACATATCATCTATTATTAATTATAATTTTGTATGAAATAATCTAACAGTAATATGAATTACATCGAATTATATCGAATTATATCATTTGGATTCATATTTTTCGGAAATTATTTTCAATCATTAAGTAATTTATTTATTGATTTATTATTTTATTTAACTGAAAAGAATTTACAAAGCATGTAGTTCATATTTGGAAATTCATCAGAAGTGAACGAAATTACCTGTTCGCAGGCCTGATGACAACGAAAAACAACGCTGCTAATTTTTTGGCACGTAGCTCCCTTTAGCTAAATTTATAGTTCTGATTGATAAAATATTGTTCCAATCTACAGTATATATATATTTTTTAATATTGACAATCGTTATTAGTTTACAGAAGGAGCAATTTTGTTAGCTAAAGACTGTGGTAATCAGAAAGATTTGTTCAAAATCTTTAAAGTAGGGGAAGGGTGGACCGCAATAACGCCGTCAAATTGTTAAACAGGCACTGTTCCCGTCCACTACTAGTCACAATATCAAATAATATAATTTTCATGAAAATATTTCAATTTCAATATTTTAAATGCCATAGGGTCCTCATAACCTCATAAAATCTTGAATTTCCTTGAAACGTTTTGAACTTTAGTTAGCAAGTTATAAGCTTTAACAAAAATAGTAATTTTCAGTTGTACAGGGTATACAGGATGAGAAACAACAAATTAGAATCCTAATATCTTTTGATAAACAAAAGTTCTATATTTTCCCATAATTTCAACTTAATTAAAGTCTTTTTACTCCCTTTATCGTACGACACAGAAAACGATTTTTTTTCGATTTTTAGCTCAAAAACAGGTAGCCAATATTGCTTAAAATTTTTACAACAAATAAATATTATCGCTTTTCATTGTCATACATTTTTTTAAAACGTTTGACTATTTAAAAGGCCATATGTATCGAATTTCAAGTATAAACCATGCATCACAATTGAGATTTGCTTTTTTTATTCATAGGATTTTGAAAAAAACTTGTCATTTAGGCCATTTACATATAATTAAACATATTTATAAAGTTGCGTGCCTCCAAAACGAAAACTCTTAAATCTAGTTACCCCACGCTTCGAAACTATAAATACGAAAATATTTTCAATAACGAAGAGATTTTCAAAACGAGAATCAGAGCTTAAAAACGGAAAACCTTTAAACTAACTACCCCACACACCGAGGCTCCTTAAAAAAAAGTACGTCGGCAAATCAGGGGAAGGAGAGCAAATGCGAGTCTTAAAAAAGAAAACCCTCAAATCTAGCTACCCCTTGCTCCGAAACTATAAGGACAAGAAAATTTTTAATAACGAGTTTTACCTTAGCAAATTGGAGGAAGGCGAGCGAAAGCGGTCCTCCAAAATGTAATCCCTTTAATCCAGCTACCCCACACTGTGAGGCTCTTTAAAAGAAACTATTTTCAAAAGCAAGAACGTCGGCAAATCAAAAGAAGGTGAGCTAATGCGAGTCTCCAAAACCGAAACCCTTAAATCCAGCTACCCCATACTCTGAGATTGCTTATAGGAGTATTTTAAAAATAAAGTACGTCGAAAAATCGGAGGAAGGCCAACGAGAGCGAGAATCCAAGCTCCAAAGCTATAAACCTTTAAACTAACTACCCCACACTTTAAGGCCCGCACGATGCAGAATAACAAAGACGGCAGGACGATGCAGAATGAAAAAGATGAGTTTGATCCTAAACCCCTAATCACCTTTGTAGATGGGCGATGTATGGAAATTCAAAGGAGAAGCTAAAAAGGTTAGTTGACGGGCCTCACGGAAGTATTGTTTATCGATAGTACTTGTAGGGATCCGGTATTGAAGGGCCACTTGTGCAGAGCTTGCTCTACCTACGCCACATAAAAACAACACACACACGCACGCATACACGCACACACGCACGCGCGCACACAAACACACAGCCATCCGCACGGACATTTTCTAAAAATGCATGATTCGATCTCTAAACATATTTAAATGCGTTCCTACAACGATTTAGCGAAACTAAAAATTTTACTATTACAAGGCTTCTTTTAGAAGGAAGTAATAAATAATAAAGTTATAAACATTATTATACTTTATATAATAATTTCAAATTAAACTTTTTATATTCTGTTTATATATTGAATAAGTGTTAGAGAGCAAGATTTAGCTAGTAAGTTATTCATTTTTTTAGGTTGGTAAAGTGGAAATAATCAATATAGTGGAAATACAGCCAGAATCCAATATACCAATTAAGGCCCCTTAAAAGAAACTATTTTTAGAGCAAGTACGTTCGGCAAATCGGAAGAAGGCGAGCAAATTCGAGCCTCCAAAACGGAAACCCTCAAATCTAGCTACCCCACGCTCCCAGATTGCTTATACGAGTATTTTTAAAAGCAAGTACGTCGGCAAACCGAAGGAAAGCGAGCGACAGCAAGAATCAGAGCTTCAAAACAAAAACTCTTCAATCCATCTGCCCACGCTCCGAGACTATAAAGTCAAGAACATTTTTAATAACGAGTTTTACCTTGGCAAATTGGAGGAAGGCGAGCGCGAGCGAGAATTTAAGCTTCAGAAACGCAAAACCTTTAAACTAACTACCCCACATTGTGAAGCTCTCTAAAAGAAACTATTTTCGTCTTTAGACTCTCTTTTCTCTTCATTTTCTTCTTTGTCTATTCTTCCTTCTTTATATCCCGTTCTCGCGTTCATGCCTCCGCACCATATCAACTTCTCATCTCCGGCGTTCTTCGTTATCCCTTTTATCTCCTTAAATTTTTCTTGCTTTTTCTCTCTCATGTATGCCGTACTTATTCACCGTATCTTTCTTTCTTTTTATTCTTGCTTCTATAAATTCATTTGTCTTTTCTTCTATCCACTTTATTCTCTCTATTTTTTCTCCTAATCTTACCGCCATTACTATTCCCCCTTTCACTCTACCTCTTTCTCCCTCTTTTATTGCGTTTCTAGTTCTAACTTCTCCTAATTTATTTTTCCAGAAATTTTCTTCCTCTTCCTCTAGCCATATTTCCTGTAGACAAATTATACAGAACCCTCGTAGATAACCCCAGGTCCTATCATCCGCTCCCTTTATTCCAGCCACATTTTAACTGAATATCCTTAATCCCTTCTGTTCTCTTTTTCTCTTCCTCTCCTGACCTCTACCTTCTCCGAAAAAGCTCCTGTTCTTTTTCCTTCCATATGCATTCAACCCCATCAATCTATAATTTGTTGTACCCTATCTTAACTTCATTTTCCTCTTTCCTTTCCCTTCCCGCGTATTCTGTTAGTTTCTCTTTGTTGCGTCTCTTTTTCCATATTAAATTATGGTCTATGAATATATCTGACTCTTGTAACCTTGCCTTTTCTTTGATAATTAATCCTTTTTCTTCTCAGTTTCTGCATTCTGCTCCCATTTTGCTGATTATCCCATTCTACGTCCATGACCTTCTTAACGTTATCTCTATCTCTAGTTTTCTATTTATCCAGTTTTTCACCGTTTTCTTATCCCACTGTTCTTCCTTCCAACCTGATATCATTATATTGTTCTTCCTTCCTATCTTTTTTCCGTCCTTAATCCTCCATTCTAGTTCTTCCATTTGTTTTTTGTTCTTTTTCTTCTCGACTCCTGTTTCGTTTTCTTCGTTCTCGCCTGCTTGTGTTTCCTTACTTTTGTTTATACCTTTCTTTCTTCCAATTTTTTCAATTTTCCCTAAAATCCCTTGGATTTCCTCTTTCCTCTGTTTTCTTTTCTTATCGAATTTTGCCTCTCATTCTTTCTTATCTTTTTCTCTGTCTCCTTTGATTCTTTTCTGTTTCTTTTCCTTTTTTCTACTTCTTCCTTATTTTTTCATCTATCATTTTTAGCCCTTCCTCTACTTTTCTGTTAATTTTTTCTCCAGGCCTATGTATCTTTGTTCCCAGCTCTCTATCATTTTCTCCCTATCTTCTCTTTTTCCATCCATATTTGTATTTATCTCATCTACCTTATGTAGGATTATGTCCATTGTCTTTTTCACAATCTTGGCTATATCTTCTCCCATTTTCTCTGTTTCTTGAGGTGTCCTTTTCACTTTCACTCCTTCCGAAACAAGTTCCTTTCTTCTACGTTTTCTCCTCTTTCTTTCTTATTCTTCTTAATAAAACCCTTATGGCTTCTATTCTTTATTTTTAACCCTGTACCTTCTTTCGACTTCAAACTGTCCTCTAGTTTTCTCTGTTTCAGAGTATTCCCTATTCTATCTCTTCCTCTATCTCCTTCCCTTTTTTCTCCTCTTTGTGTACCTATCCTTTTTAAATTTCCCACTTTTTCTATCGATTTCACTATACTTGGTTGCAGCGTTCTAAATCCTTGTTCCCATATTTCGATCCGGTATTCCGTTCCGTGAATTATCTCTTGTACCTCCGTGTTCGTCAGGTTCATCGTTCCTTCCCCACTATCTCTATACTCCTTACTTTATTTCCTTACGTCTATTCTCCGACGCTCACTTTTTCCGCCCTTCTGTCCCTTTACCCTGACTCACTTCTTCCCGAATTTCCTATCCCTTACTCTGTTTGTCCTTTTCTCTACCTGCTTCCGCTTTCTCTTTCCTTCCTTTTGCTCTATTTCGTTCCCTACACTCTCTCATTTCTCACACCACTCTACACACTCCTTCTTATACATCAATCTAATATGACACTCCAAGATAAAAAGTATTCGAAAAGAGATAAATGAAATGAGAGAAGGAATAATAGGAAAGAAGAACAAAGTTGAGGCAGTACAGAAGAGGCAGGAGATGAGAAGGTTGAGAAGAATAGGAATAAGAAGAGACGGGAAATTTTTGAGAGAGAGAGAGAGAGAGAGAGAGAGAGAGAGAGAGAGAGAGAGAGAGGGAGATTAGATTAAATTAAATAAGGTTTATTTCTGTACATTGTGTTGTACAATTCAAAATAAATATAGTATAAAGTAAACAAGTTATAATTTGTGTGTGTTTAAGAGATATGTATAGAGTGAATGAGAAATTACATATATAGAGTGGAGAAGTGTAGGTGTTTGTGAGAGTTTTCAAGTGCCAAAAAATATTCTTTAGCTAATTGTTTGAAGTGTGACATGGATTTAGTGTTGCGAAGGTGTGATGGTAGCGAGTTCCAGAGGTATGAGGCGCTTATATGGAATGAACCTTCCAGCGTCTCCATCTTGAAAGTCGGGATGTCCAGAGGCGTCACCTCCCCACTTAGAGGCCTGTGCCCGACGTGAAAGTCAAAAAAGACCAAGATGTAAGAAGGCACACCTGTGTTAAACAGTTTTCGTAGAAAACAGGCTGCAAAGTACTTTCTACGTCCGGCAGTTGTAGGAGTGCTTGCACGAGATGTTTACGCAACCTGAGATTGGTACTTTTCCTGAAAAAGTAAAGCCTATACATTAATGAGTGAGCACGTTTACATAGTTGTGCAACATGCTCATTCCACGTTAGTTTGGAGTCAAGCACCAACCACAGATTGCTCACAGATGATTCGTAGTCGACCCGGGCTCCCCCTATGTTGATGCAGGTGTTAGCAAGAGTTGGTAAAGCATTAATATAGTAAGGTGAGCCCAGCGCATTATCCTTTCGGCATTAGCTCTCATCTTGTCAGAACAAGATTCGAGCTCCTCAAGGTGGTATTGCCTGTATATTTGTAAGTCATCCGCATAGATTAGATGGGACACATCTGAATCCAGGCAAAAACCAATGTCATTGATGTACAACGCGAACAGCAGGGTACCTAGAACCGATCCCTGCAGGACACCGGTGTTCAGGGGCCGGAAGGTGGAGAGCTCGTCGTTGTTACCACTAACGGCCTGCTTTCTTTCCGTAAGGTAAGATGCAAGCCAGCGGATGAGCTGCTTGGAGAAGCCGAAAGAGGATAGCTTACTCAGAAGCCTGACGTGACACACCGTATCAAACGCCTTGCTGAAATCAAATAGAAGCAGAAGCGTGACTTTCTTTTTGTTTATGCCAAGCCTGACATCATCAGTCAGCTTAATTAAGCCAGATTGTGTGCCGTGACCGGTAAGGAAACCTGTTTGTAGGTTGTCAATGAGTAGTCTTGATTCAAGATATTCCGAGACTTGCCTGTGCACTAGCCACTCCAGCGCCTTTGATAAAAAACAGAGGAGTGCGCGCACCAGTGACATCTTCCAGGCAGAGGGGAAGTGTGACTCGCTCAAGGACAGGTTGAAAATCCGAAATAGTAAAGGAGCGAGTACGGGCAGAGCCTTTGAAATTACAACCTGTGGGATGCCATTGTTGCCTCTGCCCTGGATGTGGAAGTGCGACACAGCAGCCAAAACGTTCGATTCTGTAATAACCTTGAAGTTGAAATGCTCAGGGAAGTCTAGACTTTCGAGGGTACGCAGAAAAACCTCAACTGCAGGAGCTAGTGGATCATTGGAGGTGGATCTAAAGTGTTTGTTGAGGTCGTCTGTAGAGAAGCGAGAAGGTGATGGTGCTTCAGAGGTGGTGATTCCAAGGTTCTCAAGCTCTCTCCAGATCTCAGCGACATCAGACAGGGTTGACAGGCGTGAAAAATAATAATTCAGCCTAGCTTCCTCAACCTGTCTGTGAGCGTCGTCCCTTGTTACTCTATAAAAATATCGATCACAAGGTAGACGAGTTCCACGAAACCTTCTGTAAAGTCTGTCCCGTTCAGTCAAGAGGTCACGAAGAGCCGTGGTAAACCACGGGTGACGTTTACGTTGTGGAGTAACAGTCCGTGATGGGGCGAAATAATTTATGGCGTTCGTTAAGTTAGCGTTGAGAAGGGTGATGCATTCGTTGAGTGATGACATAGCGAGAGATGACCAGTCACATGTGCCAAGGAAGTCCCTTAGCTTCTCGGCACAGATTCCCTTGTAGTTTCTGTAAAAGTATGTTTTAGGTATCAGTCTTGTAGTGTGATAGCAGGCGATCCTGCTCATCAATTAAACAGAGGTCAAGCCAGGTGGCGGAGTCCTATTTATGGTGCGGGGCACCATAAGGGACCAACAATACGGAGTTTTCCTCAATATAGGCCTTGATGAACTTGGCATCTTCGGATGAGGTGAGTTGGTCAGTGTTGAAATCACCCATAATGACCTTTGTGGAATAGTTGTGCATAAGAGTAGTCAGCTGTTCAATGAAGTTATTATTCTGAATAAAAGGGGCATGTGGTGGACGATACATAACTCCCACAAAGATGGGTGAAACTCCCTTTGCGGAGAACTCACAGAAAAGGTACTCCGGTTTGCCTGGCTTGCCCGACCAAACACCATCAGAGGATGATAATACGTTTGTAGTCAGTGAGTGATGGATGTAGAGGGCAACACCTCCCCCGTTCCTGTTTCTCTCACGTCTGTAGAGCGTATAGTTTTCCAGTGAAGGGATAGTGCCTGATGAAGTGCCTGACCATTTCAATGTGACCCGTAAGAGAGTTCGCATTGAAATGGCAGACCCTTAGACCCTCAGACAGAGTTACCTTAGGAGTGATTGAAGATGTTGTGGACGATTCAGATGATGGTGATCTACGTGGAATGAGGTGTGTGTACTGCAGTTGGCCGTGATCGAACCTAAAAAATTCTTTAGATCTTCATTCGACGCAATCTTTACAGCACGATCTTCTTTCTTTAGCTTGATGAGCTACACCACCGTTACACGGTTAATCAGCGCCGGTATCTCCTTCAGAGGCTCCAAGGACTTCTCAATGGCTGTCATTCTCTTCTCCAGCGAACTATTGCTCTCAGAAAGCTGGTTCTTCGTTTAGTTCTGCTGCTTCTCTATGTTGTCAAGTTTATTTAGTTTATCCAGTATTTTGTTAAGCACGGGATCTTCTTTACGTGATGGACTAGAAGAGCGCGATGGTGGTGCAGAAGCCTGTTTACTGCAGCGTGTTTGTTGTTGTGGCAGAGGGCTGCCGCTGCGTGAAGATGGAGAAGTGGTAGAGGTGTTGCGTGGAGTTTTATTAGCAGCTACCAAGCAGTTCTTGCAGACTTGAATAGTCTAGCCACCTTCCCTAATTGCCTGAATAGGCATACACTTAGGATGGTAGTACCAGCCACATTTGTCGCATTTGCGCGGATTACGCATAGCAATGACATCAGTGCAACTCTTGCATGAGTAGGCACCAACAGTTGTTCGTCATCTCCCTCAGGTTTCAACATAGTGTTTAAACAAATGACGCAATTTGAATTTCCCGACTTAATTCGATGTTAGCTTATCGACGAGAGGCAATTCGGCTCAGTCGACAAGTGTTGCAGGAAATAAGGTGAAAAGAGCCGTGATTTGTAGTGGTCAGCGGAGTCTCAGTATAAGAGCCTTCAGGACGCTCTCTTGAGTGCGTGTTTGCGTACGCCGTGTTGATGCCACCTGGCGGTGGAGCTGCTGTACTATACTGCAGTTTGTTGGCTCAGAGAGTGCTGTCCTCTGGTGTCAGAAAAATAAAGTTCCGGCTTAGCAACGCCAACGATTGGCAGCGTTATGACATATAGAGAGAGATAGAGATATAGCTATGGCTATAGCTACTGTCGTAGTCTGTAAACACCGCACTGCACGATTTCACTCCACTCACTCCACTAAATTGATTAAAAATACTGAGCTTGTGCCTTACAGGTACGATGCAGTTGACTGAGTCGGAGATTGGTAAATCACAACGATAATAGAACACGTCTCTGGACAGTTGAGCTTATGTAGCACAACTTTTTTCGCAAATCCTTCCTGGCTCTTAAAAATTGCAATAAGATTGCAGTTTTTTTGGCTGACGCTTAGGAGCCGTTGGTAGAACTCTTCCGCTGTAAAAGGTTACTCGAGAGTGTGTAGAGAGTATTAATAAACAGTATTATTGCACAGAGCGAAATAGAGTGCGTGTTTAGCTTACCACCAGAGGGACAAGAGAGTGAGAGAGAGAGAGAGCGAGGTGCAAAATATGTGAGAGAATCCGATAGTGTACTAAATAATTGGACTGACGAGGGCTTAGACTGACTATCTGGAGATATCATGGAGGGAGTTGAATGAAAGTTAGAGAATACCTGGACAGAAGAAACCAAGAAGGTAATATTAAAAAAAAAGAAGATATGGAAATAATTTAGGAGAAGAGGGCTGAAATTAAAGTAGGAGGTAAAATTAGGTTAGAACATAGGCTGTCCTTTGAAGAGAAAAGAGCCAAAGCTCTCATAATGAGAGAGAAAAGTAGGAGGGAAAACGAGGAGAATGAGTAAGGAGATGTCTCTTACAAGAATGAATTACTAGCGGAGATTGAGGGATAACTGTATAAGTGGAATGAGAAAAAGGAGAGAATCATTAAGAAAGGAAGAGGGATGGGTATAGAAAATAAAGGTCGGGGGAGTCGAAAGAGGATAAAAGAGAGTAAAGCACTCACACACACACACACATATACACACACACATACACACACACACGCACGCACGCACGCACGCACAAAAAGTCGAAACCTCAGACTTCCAAGAAGCAGTTAAAGTGGTACTAGTGGAACGCGTCGCAATAAAAGCACTCCAGGAAGAAGAAGCCGTTGAAGTAAGATATCTGGACATGCTTACCTCAAAAGAGCAGGTACTAGAAGCACTACAGAAGGAAATTGGCGAGGAGAACATCATAGAAGTCTCTACTTGCAGTAATACGGGTACCAGCTCACATAGCGGCTAAGATCATAAAGCTACAGAAGATCAAAACACGATGGGTCAACTGTAGGATCTGGGTGGCTAACCACAAAAACGAGCCACTTAGGTATTATAAATGTCTCGATTTTGGCCATATCGGTAGAATGTGCACAGTAACTGAAGATAGAAGTAAGCTTGGCTTTAAATGTGAAAAAAATGAGTACAAAGCAAAGGAGTGTAAGAACCAATCCAACTGTGTACTCTGCAAAGGAGGCATAGGGAATGAGTGACCACGTAGCTGGTAGCTATGCATGCTCAGTTTCCCGAGCTGCAGTAGAAGCTACTGACAGACGAAGAAAATGAAAATAGTGCAGTTGAATATGAATCACTGCGCGACTGCACAGGACCTACAGAGCCAGTATGTCCGCGAGACAGGAATCGACATAATCATAAAGGATTGGTATGCGCTAAGGTGGCAGGCGTACACATTTACAGCTGTTATGATTCACCCAACACGTCAGTAGAACAATTCAGACAACTGTTGGACCAAATAGTACAGGATACTGTAGGAAGGAAACCGGTACTGATAGCAGGCGATTTTCACGTCTCGGCAGTAGAGTGGGGCCGGCAAAGGACGAACGAAATAGGACAAGCGCTATTGGAAGCGTTCGCCCTTCTTGACTTGGTCTCAGTTAACCAGGGATGTTCTTACACATTTCGAAGAGGAGACGCAGAGTCCATCGTAGATCTCATGTTTGTCAGCAGCTGCCTGATTGGCTCAGTTAGATCGTGGATGGTGAGCGATCATTACACAAACAGTGACCACCAAGCGATAATAATGAAGATGAGAATATCAAAACATAGATCCAACGGGAGGGCAATGACAAAAAGAGTCGGCTGGAAAACAAAGGATTATGATAAGGAGACATTCGTGCTGGTGCTAGAAGAAATACAGCATTCTGGATCTGCAAATGAAATCTAAAATGAATCTAAAATTTATCTAATTTTTAAAAAATGTTTGAAAGTGAATTACGACTTAAAATGCGCAACTTACCATTCACTCATATGCATGAAAACGAGTCATGAAAGTCCAGTGTGCAACAAGAGGCATTAGGGCTTTTACGCCGGCGATCTGGGTCCAATTCTATCTCGGGTTAGTTTAAATTAGATAATAGAGGTCCTGTCATATTATACCAGGTTGTGCCATATTACACCTAACTGTGTTCGAAAATAAAAAAAAATAAATAAAAAAACCCGAGAAATGTTTTCAATTCTGAATATATAATATTATGCCTAACTGTGCCATATTGTGCCACACTGTACCAAGTTGTGCAACATCTTGCTATATGTCCAAAATAGCATGAGTTTAGTACAATGTGGTACAGTTTGGCATAGTTTACAATTTGTGGTACAGTTTAGCATAGTTTGGCATAATTTAGTACCGTTTATTATTTTTATCAGGGTACATCCCTTATATTTCGCACTGTACATTTATACAAGAATTTTTTAATAAGAATTCAATAGGATTTTAAAGTTCATCTGGTTTTTCATTAATCTAACCACTTTTGTACCAGGAATATTTAAACATATTACGTAGAGCTGGTTGTCCTCTAATTAAGTCGTCAGTTAGGGACTTTTAGGTGTGAAACTTTTTCTGTTTTATCGGAGGTATCTAAGACTAAAAAAAATTTACCCGAGTCCTGATCTACAGGTTGATTTGGAGAAGTCCGTACGTTTATGATGATTCGGCTTAAAATTTAAACATTCATTTTATAAAACGGCGTGATGTATCTCTGTTAATCACCCGTCCTTTATTATCACTGATTTTGTATTATGTCATATGCTTTTTGTCCATCCAGCAAGTTGAATCTTTCTACCCGAGGAGATACGATATGTAAAAGGTGGTCAAAATCAGAGCATAATAAATTATATTTACGCTGACACTTTATTTAACACGGCTCCGGCGAATACTCGCGTTCACTCCGACTAACAACTTAAAATATACGGCCACAAGAGACTTATATCCTGACTGCAATTTTTTATACCCGAATACACAATAATGAAGCTGAAGAAAATTCTCGTTTCTCTGTAATGATGCTATTTCGTTCTTTAAAAAACGATGCAAAAAACTGTTCAAATAAAAAAAAAAAAAAAACAGGATGAATGCGCTGGCTGCTAATCTCTCTTTTGAGTAGTGATAAGCGGCAGCTATCTAGCTGGTATTTGTTTACATTCTTTTTCTACAATGAAACCATCAACATAAGTAACATGACGGCTCAGGTGTAGACAAGTGCGAGAGCATTTCCTACTGAGATCGACGGTTACCCAATCTCTGTCTAAAATTAACGAGCTAGCGCTAGCAAGTCAATTTTTAGCTAAATTTTAATTAGGTTTAAATTATCAAATACAGAAAACTATTGTGTTTTAAAATAATGCCTTTTGTAACATACAATATTATTCTGTATTTTCTCTTATTTATTGTATTCTGTTTGTTTCAGACGCAACTTGGAATTAGTCCTGTAATAAGTCAACAATCAATGGCGAAACGAGAAATGGCATTTCCAAGTGATAGTATCGAAGCAATCACGCCATTGTTATACAAAAGAAGAAAACTAACTCGTTCAGAGGTCGCTCCAGTTGAAGCTTGGAGAATAATGATGGCTCTAAGATCTGGTTTATTAGCTGAAAGTTGCTGGGCTTTAGATGTTTTAAATATTCTTCTATTTGATGATTCGTCTGTCCATTATTTTGGATTGACTCATTTACCAGGTTTATTAGACGTTTTGCTAGAGCATTTCTCTCGTGCACTTTCAGATATGTTCGATTTTTCTTTAATTGATGAAGGTCGTTGTTTGTATGAGCATCCAATTCACGATGCCGAAATCGATTTAGGTGCAGTAACAAAACCAGTCGATCCAGAAGATCGCATAAAAATTTTGTCCTCTTCGAATTACACATTTTTATCAAGACGTGGTAAACCTGTTAAAATCGTACCCAGAGATGACGACATATTCGTTTTAGATAGCCGTCGAACTTGGGATTTCCAAGAAAGTGAGTCAGAAGTCGAACCATGGCAGGTCGATAGCAGTTCAATTAATTACATTGTAACATGCTTTAAATCTGAAATTAGCAGTGTTTCATTTACAAGCCAATTAAACACTTCAAAAGCAGTCCAAAAAGAATCAGATAAAATAAGTTCTAATAGTAGTGAAATTTACTTTAATTACAAAGAAACAAAAAATACAATAGAAAATATTATTACTGACCACGAAGCTATAACCGAAAAAATAGACTTAAATAATGAATCCAAGCAACAAGAGAAAAAGAAAAAGTCCAAAACTTTAAGCGACGTACTTTCTAGGATAAAAAAAGAACCTCTTGAAATGAATGATCTAACCAGAGAATTATCAGAGAAAAAAGCTGATGGTCCTAAAAAAGATACTGATTGCGATGGAAAAAATAACCATAATTTTATTGATCACACTAAGCCAGAATTAATAAATAACGATGATGCTACACCATTCAAAGAAAATAATTCAAATATAACGATATCAAAATTTATTAGCGATAATACGCGGACTAAAGAAATACTTAAAACTCACTATGAACCCGAAAAAAACAAAGAAATTTTCTTCGATAATAATGAAGCAGAGAGTATAAAATTATGTTCAATTCAAGAACATAACAGTTCAAAACTAAAAATTCGTGATCCGGCTGGAACACTTAAACGACGAAGGATAAGCGACTATGAAGATGAAAGTTATTCAAGAGATGAAGCCAGTTTATATCTTGTGACTGAAACACAGGATAATTTAGCACGCCGATGTGTATGTCTCTCAACTATTTTGAGAAATTTAACATTCATTCCGGGAAATGAATTAGAATTCGCCAAAAATGTAACTTTCTTAAGTTTACTAGGAAAATTGTTGCTACTACATCACGACCATCCTACACGGGCTCAGAAAACTCGTAATTACGACCGCGAAGAAGATGCTGATTTTACTGATTGCTGTAGCAGTTTGCAAAGTGAAAGTGAATGGTGGTGGGATTTTTTATATCATATCCGAGAGAACGTTTTAGTAATGTCAGCTAATATCGCTGGATACATGGATTTGAGTCAATATCCAGAAGAAATTTCAAGACCAGTTTTAGATGGTCTACTCCATTGGGCAATTTGTCCTGCAGCTCATGGACAAGATCCCTTTCCTACAGTTAGCTTGAATTCATCTTTATCACCTCAGAGATTGGCTCTCGAAGCACTTTGTAAACTTTGTGTTACAGAAAGTAATGTAGATCTGGTAGTTGCAACTCCACCATATTCGCGACTTCAAAAATTATGTTCTGTACTATCCCGACTACTTTGCAGAAGTGAAGAACAGGTTTTGAGAGAATTCGGTGTCAATCTATTACATTTTCTTTCAGCAGCAGATAGTGGTGTAGCTCGCACAATAGCATTGCAAACACCTTGCGTAGCATTGTTAGTTGCTTTTATTGAACAAGCTGAAAACAGTGCTTTGGGTGTAGCGAACCAACATGGAATAGCAGCTTTACGAGATAATCCTGAATCAATGGGCACCAGTTTAGATATGCTGCGTCGAGCAGCCGGTACACTTCTCAACCTTTCTAGACATCCAGATAATAGAACTCTATTATTGCAACACGAATCTCGTCTTCTAGCACTCGTAATGAGTCAAATTCTTGATCAGCAAGTTGCAGCAATAGTCGCACGTGTGCTTTTTCAATGTTCTCGTGGAGCTGCGTAATAGATTGACTAATTAACTAGTAAAACAAAAATCGTAAAATTAGGAAAAAATATGTTTTAGTGCATAATTATATTCAATATCTTATCAATTTTGAACAATTTAAGCTAATTATCAAGCTGGTTGCAGTTTTATATTAGGTTGACACAAATAAATACGCAGTTACAATAATATGAATAAAAATGTAGTTTTATATTAAGTTGACATAATTGGTGTTAGTGTATAAAGTATATACCTCGAACATTGTTGGTAGTATCTGTCTTACTCGTTATTTGTACTCAATTTATGAATTTCAAATGGAATCACTAAAGTAAAATCAAACACAATTTGCGGTGATTCTAAAAAGATTTAAAAAATAAGCACTTATTTATGACGTGATGTATAAAACTACAAGATTCTTAAAAATCAAGTGATAACGTATTTTTCAATTATGTGAACATGTAAAACCAGTTTAAGACTGTTCTACTGCAAATTTTCTAGATATGAAAATCTTATTGAAACATAACAATACAATATTCAAAAATAAAAAAACAAACGTAATGAAAAAAAAAACATTAGTTACAGATTATAAATAAATATATACTGGTAAAAAAAGTAAAATATGTATTATTTACTTTCCTAGTTCTGTATTTATCCGTATTTTTCAAGAATCAGTTTATTTTATAAACAGAATCTTATAATGCTATTGTCTCCAGATGCTCTCCAAAAACACGCAAAGATATTTCTGACGTTAAAATTTTGTTGTGCTGCCTTGTCCGCATTCAGCATTGCTAGGATTTTGTATCGTTACAAAGATTTTCCTTAAAGAAAGGTAAATATTTTTTTTCAAAATTCAGACTTCAGTACTTGTCAGTCGTTTAGCCCCATAATATAATCAGCTCTGAGATGAAACGGTCTCTATTTGTTCCTTACGAATAAACATTAAAACTAGACCGTATTTAGTATAAATACAGGCTGCGCGAGTTCTACAAACAACTATTTATTTTGCGGAAACTAGCATAGACTCGAAAGACTTGTCACTGAATGTTTTTAGAATCGTGTGATATGCTACGAATAAAGTTAGCTAATACGTAGAGATGTGATGTGACGCGTACTATTTAGTGGACGATGAAATGTCCGCACTTACTACTCAACAGACGGTAGTGTGTCCGCGTTTCTGATTTGGTAGATGGTACCCTGTCCGCATCTTTATACTTTTGTGGACGTTGGTCTGTCCACTACCTCTGTTGATGGTATAGCTCAGGTTGCAACTTGTTTTACTGGATTGCTCTTACCTGATTTCTATTTCAGTTATTTAAATGTGTATACTATAGGTCTTTGGGATTTCTAGAATTTTACTGCGGCAATAATGTATACAATATGGGTTTATTTTATCACTTGTTATTGTTGTTTATTATTTTATACAATATCACTTTGGAACTGATGGATCTACAGATACGTTTAATTAGCCTTAAATAACTTAATAGTTGCAAGTATTATTTGAATTATTCGATGGTTCCATCTTATTATAGTTATATTGTATGGACTTACCATTTATATCAGTCCTAGCGCACGCCGGATGTTAGAAAACTCATTCTTAATAAGGCATATACTGATTGGTTTAACTCATCTTGCACGATTGCTCGTGGCAGAATTATTTAATCTTATCTAAGCTGTGATTTCCCACTAACACCAGATATATTTATGGGGGCTCCCGCCGACCACCACCGGAGTCATCTCAGGAAGCAGCGCCTGATTCTCAGGCTTGACTTCCATTAAAGCAGTAACCTCATCCGACCATTGCCTTCCCGAGGCGCCCCCTCCGAGCCGCCACAATCAATGGCGAAGCTGGCGACGCGTCGAGCTTCAAGCGCCATGTTTGGCTGAACGCTTCTGTCCGCTGACCAGGTAACAGAGCAAGAATAGATCCTTCTTTTCCCGGTTACTTTTTAGTGCGCGCTCGCCAGCTTGCGATGCGCGTCGTGATCAAGGTCGCTTGAGCGTCAAGCAGTGGGTCGCACCGCTGGCTCCGCTACCATCCATCGCGCGCCAACAGCCGCGCGCCGCGCGTTATACTTTTTCGCGGTCGACTCCTCTGACGACATCATGCAACACGAGTCAGTCTCCAAATGCACGATACTATCATATTGGAGATTCAATCCTAAGCTTTAGTTTGCACAGGCGGAGTCGGCGTTCCTCTCCAGCAGGATAACCAGTGACATGTCATGTTACAATCTCCTTATCGCACACCTGCCCCCGGACGTGGCACAGGAAGTGTCCGACGTCTGGCACCACTAGCGGAACACCGATACGACACCCTGAAGGCGGCGCACACTGGGCCCTATAGACATTTGTTGTTTCAAAATTCCCTGCAGACCATGGTTTTCGACCAATCACAATAATTTTTTTTAAATTGAAGTTTATTAAAATTCTAAAAGACCCTTGAGGCCAGATTTTTGAAGAAATGTTATAATAATTAATCAAAAATCTAAGTTAAACAATAAACCCATAAACCTTAAGGCATTAATGACCATAAGCAAATGGATGACTACTGAAGAAAGCTATATATATTTGTAAGTAGTTATTGGGGTCGCTGATTATAAATCTGGCATTAGTTTTGCAAAATTGATCTGTTTAAACAAATTTTTTAAACAATTGATTGCAAAATTATCATTTTATTCTAAACTTCTTTAGTTTAGTCTAGTTTTGCACTGGGTACTTAATTTCCTGTATATGTGCAGAAGCGTTCATCACCGCACCAGTAGTACTGCGCTTGGCCGCTAGGCGGTGACGATACCAGTTTTCGTATCCATGAATTTTTACCGTACTTTTTCGTGTTAAAAATTTTCCGTGTTAGAGATCACGTTCGAGTGTCAGGCTGACGGTTAAATATTATTATATATAAGTATTGAAATTAGACATCAAAACTAGATCAAATATCAGGAGTTTTTGCGATTATCGTTGCAAACAATTATTCTTCGGCCGTTTTCACGGCTACTATTTCCATAGATAATTTTTACGATCATTACCAGTCATTCTCTCGACTACTTCTCCTGCGATTATCCTTGCAAATAGTTTCTAATCTGCCTTTTTCACGGCAACTATTATCATATATAGTTTTCAGGTTAATTTTTGAGCAGTCATCATCACGACTGCATCAAAGTTACATTTCATTCATCCCCTCTAAATAAAACCTAACAATGAATACTTTTTCCATTCAAAACGGTATATTGTGTGATATACTGTTTAAATTAGACAATAAAAGTAGAAGCATAAATTGCTTGATTGATTATATTAAAGCGCAATATGAGCTCAGCGATAAGGAATCAAGCATCGTTAAAAAAAATCGTGAGAGTTCATTTATGGTTACTTTTAAGTCAAAACTGTCTGCTGTACTTTATAAAGAACACATATTTAGGAAAAAATATGTATCTTGGACAGCAGATAACTTTGTTGTGAATTTCGATAACAACCTAAAGCGTGGAAGACCTGTCACTGATAGTTTTGAAGGCAGTTTGAGATCTACGAAATACAGAATAATACAGTCTATTGAAGATCTTTTAAGCGATCCCAATTGTTCTATGAATAATTCCGTTTCAGGGGAAATAATTTCTTTTACCGAAGATGAAGCACTAGCTCTGATTAAAGATGTAAAATAGTCGAAGTGGCAGTATGATACTATTCGCAAACAGGTAAAAGAAAAAAAAATATTGATATTTTCATACCTCATAAATAACTTTTTTCAGCAAAAGAAAATTGTTATCCTATATCTTCTAGTTTCTCCATATCTGAAAAAGGTGGTAGCGTTTATTTACAACAACTCTTGAACCATACATCTACCGATACCGGATATTTTATCTAATTTCTAGTGAGGCTAGTTTTGACTAGTAAATGGAGATGTGACGGATCATCCGATCATAGCCAGTTTAAGCAAATATTCTCCCATGTAACTAGCTCAGATGAAAGTATTTTCATTATGTGTATGGTACCACTTATCTTAGAAGTTAATACTTCAGACGGTGCAACAGTAATTTGGCGTAACCCTCAACCTGTTTTGACTAAGCATTGACGGCCATTTTTGAATCAAAAGCTAATTTTGCAATAAACTGTTTAAACAAATTGTTTTTAATTTTTTAATTATGGGTCTTTCAGAATATTAATAAACTTCAATTTGAAAAAAAATTATTGTGATTGGTCAAAAACCATGGTCTGTAAAGAATTTTGAAACATCAAATGTCTATAGGGCCTAGTGTGCAGCGGTACTACAGCGGCTCACCGTTTCGGCCGACCAACAACTTCATCAGCTCCTAAATGAAGTGCAGCTCGGCGACCGCACACCCTCGCAGCTGCTGTGGTATATGCGGCCCCTGGCCAGAACGGCCATCACCAACGAGGTCCTACGTGTCAAATCGCTTGACCTCCCACGAGCTCAGGCCAACCGTATGTGTCGAGTAGTAAGATCGTCCTCGCTTGCCGACGAACTAGTGGCGCCAAGCGTACCAGTCAGCGCGATCACGCGCTCCAGCTCTCCAGCATCGAATGGCATCGCATCTGGCAAACACACACCACTGCCCTCTCAAGAAGTGACGTCGCTTTGTCTTGCCATGGCACAGATCACCACAATGCTCCAGCAGCAGGCGCTCGCGCTGCAATCCATCGCGATGGCACTCACTTCGAAGAAACTACAACAGCAGCAGCGGCGTGGCCGCTCTTCCTCCCGCTAATCGGCTGATCAGCGCCAGTCCCGCTCCGCGTTGCCAACCCTTCGCTCAGTAAACCCTGCATGGTACTGATATCACCAGCGCTGCGAGCGAGGTGACTCAATGCCGGTCTCCATGCACATATCCGGCCCAGGAAAACTAGCAGCGCTGCCGCCCCCTCAGGTAGCTGCGGTCGGCGCACCCAGCGAACAACGTCTACACTTCCTCGATCGCACTTCCGTGCGAATTAGCGTCAAGCGTAATCCCAATTAGCGTTGTTTAACCAAGAAAAAAAGCACGCGTAAATTCTAGTATCGGTATCACTAATAAACTTGTATACGGACTAGTTTAGTTCCGTAATGGGGGTTTGAAGAATATATGAATATTTGTTATCAACATAAACAGTGTGAAGTAAACTTTATTTTAGACCTTCGCCACGCCAGGCATACCTGCTCCTAAAACCTACGATTTGCCCCTTATGAAGATTTAAGAGTCCGCGGTACGAAGTTTTGAGTCAAAACAACAGTGTATATGATTGTTAGCGTCACCAATATTGGTAGCGACGTTAGGTAGCGACAGGTTATTTCTCCTTCCTGGCGTGGCGTGAAGCAGGGAATAGTATTTCGTCCCAGCAGGATAACGTAGGTAGTGATATCATAGCGACGAAGAGTAGCGATAGTTAGCGCCCGAAACCGACCATCCGCATGTTGTTCGACTAGAGGACGTTATTCGAGTTAAACAACGGCGGAAGGGAGCGTTGAGGAAATGGATAATCGGGTGAACGAATATCGGGTACGGATGCGCACTATCTTGTCACGATCGAGAGATTTGCGCGCGGCTTTACGGAATTGTAAAAGACTGCCCACAGACGGGCTTATCCGGCGCTTGAGGGATTCGAATTATAGCACGTCTGGATCGCATAATGAACGAGCCGAACGACTATTCAGGGCCTCCATTATGATCACTGGGCAGGCAGAGGAGGTACCTTGGTACCCCGAGCTCGACGAAGAGCAAGATATTCCGGTAGGAAATACCCCAGGGCACCCGTTAGTAATAGATGGGATTGGACAGATGACGAACATGAGGGAGCAGTAGCGATGGCGGCCTAGGTTGTCGAGATAGAGAGGGCAGAAGAAAACACGGTTGTTCCTGAAAATCCATCCCAGCAACGGAATTAGATTCTAGAGGGTAGCGTCGTCCCATCAACGGGAAATCATAGCGCCATCGGCACGATACCAAAACGGTCGCGAGAGTTGGGGCAGAACCATCGTTTCGCATCCTGGGGATTCGAGTCGTTGCAACGGCAGCTGGAGCAGTTGCAGGCTGCGTTTACACGTTTAGAGGCTTCGGAGTCAGCCGTGCCGTCAAACCATACTCCAAGGAGGCGCATTGAACCCATTCCGGAGATAGGTACGCCGGAGATAGACAAGTCTAGCGCGCCGTCCGCCCGCCAAGTGTTTAACGAAGTGTCCCGGAAACCTCTCTCTACCGCCACTAGCGCCTCTCTTGCTCCAGGGGTGAAAAGAAGAATACCAGCCCCGTGCGTCCCGGTGGAGGGTAAAAAGACGGCAACGACGGCGGTAAATCGAAAAGATAGGACGAGTTCCAACGAAAGACGGCCGCTATTGGAGGGACGCCGAAGACGACGAGGACGGGTCGAGAAAGCGAACGTAGAGCCCGTACTCCGGAACGTCGATCTCGTCGGGAGGTCAGTCGCGGCTCGGAAACAGATTATTCGCGACACTCCCACCGCAGTCACGAGAATCATCGTTCGCACCGGCGGGTTGACCGATTACGTCGTTCTACGGTCTCCCATTCACCGAGCGTCCATTCGCACGATGACGAACACCGTAGGCGCCACCGTGACGGACGGCATCCAAGTCGTGAAAATCTACACCGAGAACGCCGAGGACGACGTCATAGACCACGCGACGTGTCGAGTAGCGACGATTCGTTCAGTGATGACCACAGCAGTCACTATAGTCGTGTCTCGCAAAGAAGCCACAGAAGGAGGCACCGATACAGTGACTCCTCGAGCCGCTTGCGATCGGATTATCGTAGTGATAGCTGGACGAGTGATGGAAGTACGCGTAGCGACCGTGTGCGTTCACGAAAAATCGAAGCATTGTTCGGAAGGTCGGTCTAAAACGGAAAATTTTTTATCCAGCTTGACGTAATATGTGCTTACGCGCCGGCCGCCCTAACATCGCTTCTGAATTGCCTATCGTGCTTATTTACGGACGATGCGGCGCGTTGGTATCGAGGAGCGCAGTCGGATTTCCGTAGTTGGCGACAATTTCGTCGGGCTTTCCTCTTTCATTTTATCGGGGAGACGGATGAACAAGAGTTAAGATGGACCTGGCGCGGCGGACGCAGGGGGTCGGCGAGACTATTTCGGCCTACATTGCGTGCTATAAATACTTACGCGGGAATAATCGTAATCGGAACGGTAATAATAGAGGTGGAAACCAATCGAATCCCAGGCAAAATTGTTGGAGGCTCTAGCCCCACGGCGGTAGTACAGGTCGCTCCGGCAATAGTAGAGTCTACGCCTGTTGTCCCGAGTGATGGATTAAGGATTGGTAATTAGCCCTGGGGAGGAGGAAATCCTCATAGTTACGCGTTAAAGCCCCCTGCACAGCAGTACGTAGCGCCGCCCCCGCCGCAGAATAGTGGGAAACAAGCAGCTCGCGGTAATGGACCCACTAAAATATGACCGTGTTTTGGTTGCGGACTCAAGGGACATCGCGCGGCTAACTGGCCCAAAATGAACTGCTTTGAGTGCGGACAAAGCGGACACCGGGCAGCGAGTTGCCCTAAGAGGTTAGCGCGGCAGGTGTACTGTCAACTCTGTAACAAGGAGGGAGTGACGGTACACGAGTGCTCGAATTGTAACATTCTCCAGCGTTTGGGAAACGGAAGTGCGAGTACTCAACTCAACCCCCAGGGACTCGCGAAGTGAGGGGGGTTGAAACTACATTAGCGCCGATCGTTCCAGTAGATCCGGGCTCGGTCAACTGCGCCGATACCCCATCCGTAGCGTTAGGAGGGGTATCGAACGGATCGGAGGTTGAAAAGAAGTCGAAGTGGAAGGAATATGGGAAGGAAGAATTGGCGCCGCCCGGCGGGATGTGCGACCAATTGAAATTGAAGTCGTTGGGAAGTACGAGGGGAGATCTAGCGCCCGTTCCATTAGTTAGCGATCAACCGAAACCACAGTTAGAGAAGGGTAGTATGGAGGAGCACTCACCTCCCGCGAAGTCGAATATGACGGGCGACCCCGGATCAATTGTCGAGAAGTTTGAGATCTCAATCGGTGGCCGAATGACGTTAGGAAAGGGTAGCGCCGAATCCGAGAGTGACAAGCTGAATCGTTTACTTAGACAGGCTTTAGGACCCGAACTATGCGAAGGTTTAACCGACGACGCGGCCCCTGATTTTAGGGATCCACTCGATGGCTTACCAGCGCCTCCAGCTTCGACGGGAGCAGTGCCTAAGCGCGCTACGGCCGTACGAGGCTCGGTGCAATTATGCGGGCCTGGCAACCCGACTACTAATGTTTCGGGAGGGGGCGAGACTGATAGTAAATCAGTAAAGAACGACCCTTTAGCGAATGATAATAGGCCCCCCAGTAAGTGATATTGAGGCAGTAAGTGACGACAAACGTAAATTTATGCGGTTATGTCTCAGCGGACGTTGGTATACGGCTCTAGTGGACTCTGGGGCCTCGGTTTCGTTAATGAAAGCAGACGTAGCCGAGCGTTTCAGTTCGCGTCTAGAACCTTGCGATTCGGTTATACGAGGGTTCAACGGCTATAGCGCCACGGTGAAGGGTTCGTTATCGGTTAAAATGGACGTGGACGGAGTAATAAATCGGTTAAAAATGAGGGTAGTAGAACAATGCCACCACGATATTATTTTGGGAATAGATTTTCTCGAATTATGGCGTGTGGAGTTAGCTCCGTGGGATAATCGATGGCGCCTGCCAGATGGGATCTGGCACGATTTCTGCAGGAAGGTCTCGGTAAACGGAAAAGAACTTTACGCCGAATGTGCCGGGTTGTCAGAACTAACACAGTCTGAGCACGATCGATTATTGGCCGTGGTAAAAAGATACTTACCGGAAAACTCACCCACGGATTTAAAGCCTACCTGGTTAATCAAACACAATCAAACACAATCGTGTACGTAGGCAATAGAGTAGTTAAGCACAAGCATCGTCATTGGTCCCCGGCCCGTTGGGCTATCGCGATGCGCGAAATTGAGGAGATGCGCCGGATGGGGGTGATAGAATGATCGAATAGCGACTTTAGTAGCTCCCCAGTTGTAGCGAATAAAGAGGGCGGGGAGAAGAGATTCTGTGTAGATTATCGCGACGTAAATGACGGGACCGTAAAAGATGCATACCCCCTACCGCCCATCGATAGCATATTAGATAAATTACGAAATGCGAGGTATATCACAAAGATAGACCTGAGGAAGGCCTATTTTCAAGTACCGTTAGATGAAGATAGTAAGAAGTATACCGCATTTTCCATGCCTGGATCGGGTTTATGGCAATTCACGCGGATGCCGATTGGATTGGCTAATGCACCGGCGACCTATGAACTCTTGGTGGACAGCCTCTTTGGACCTGAATGTGAACCATACGTGTTTGGATACTTGGACGACATTATCATCGTTACGGAAAATTTCGAAGACCACCTGAAGTAGGTGGAAATCGTAATAAACCGAATTACGCAGGCGGGTTCGACCGTTAACCGAAAGAAGTGCGAGTTCGGGTGTTCGCAAGTACGATACTTGGGATATTTGCTAGACCGAGAAGGGTTAAGGCCCGATCCAGAGCGAATAGCGCCAGTGTTAGAATATTCTCCACCCAAAACGAAGAAACAGTTGCGCCGAATTCTAGGAATGGTGGGGTGGTACAGTCGTTTCATACCAAATGATTCGGAAATTAAAGTGCCCCTGTTAAAACTTCTGCGGAACACGCAACCGTGGGTAGGGGAAGAGGAACAGCAAGAGGCGTTCGAAGCTTTAAAACTAGCTCTGACTCGTGCTCCCGTTTTGTCACGTCCCGATTTTACGAAGAGATTTACGATTCAGTGTGACGCGTCCGATTTCGCAATTGGAGCGGTGCTTACGCAGGAATTCGAAGACGGAGAGCATCCCATAGTATATCTTAGCCGCGTATTATCGCCCGCGGAGAAAAATTATACCACGACCGAGAAGGAGTGCCTCGCGATGATATACGCGATTAAGAAATTGCGTCCGTACATTGCAGGGTATGGGTTTACAGTAATCACCGATCATAGCGCCTTGCATTGGCTCCAAAATCTGAAAGACCCGATCGGCCGATTAGCGCGATGAGCCCTTGAACTACAACAATGGGATTTCGAGATCGTACATAGGAAAGGAGCCAACCATCATGTACCTGACGCCCTGTCTCGCTGTCAGGGAGAAGATAAAGAAGCAGTTAGCGCGTTCGACGTAATTACCGATGAGTGGTATCTTCAGCGCCGGCGAGACGTACTAACGTCGCCAAAGAAATTTCGGGACTGGAAGGTAGAGGACGAGATGTTATATAGATACCGCCGTGATCCGCTATTGGATCCAATTACTCACCCGTCAGAGGGTTGGCGCCTAGTGATACCGATAGAATATCGACCACGAGTCGATGGAATTTCCCACCAGTAAGAGTCAGTACAGATATCTAATAGTCTTCCAGGATTTATTTACGCGGTGGATCGAATTGAAGCCAATCCGAAAAGCCACCGGTCAGGCTGTAGCGAAGGCGTTCGAAGAGTTAATTTTATTCCGTTGGGAAACCCCCGATTTTCTACTGACGGATAACGGGAAAGAATTTATAAATAAGACTCTAAAGGATACGTTAGAGGAGTATGGCGTCACCCACGTAACTACCCCACCGTATCATCCCCAAGCGAATCTGGTAGAGCGTAGTAACCGAACTCTAAAAACGTGTGATGTGGCCAATCTGGGTGAGAATTCGCGCCTCAACCTAGTCCCGAGGCCTCGACACTATTATTTTTCTCAGAGGGAATTCCGCGAGGATTGCGCTGTTCGGGTTACAGCGGTGTGTAAGGGGGACAGAAATCACAACTCGCTCAATTCTCTTTTACCCACTTTATTATTCGACTTCAGTGTACATTCTCGGTCATGGGCGGTCATTGGCTTCGCGACCAACTCGTCTCGCACGCTCTCTCACTCACACTCACACCCGCTCTAGCACTCTCTCGAGGCTCGCTGCCTCCGCACGCCTTACGTCGTCGCCGCTCGCTTGCGCTCGCGCCGCGCGCGCTCTCTCGCTCGCTCACACCTTCTCTCTCTCGCTCTCTCTCTCGTACGGTTGCTCTCGCGGCCGGCTCCTCGGCCCGCCGATAAAGCAGACCTCCGCTGCGTCCGCGGCGTCTCTCCGACTGTACGGCGACTCTCCCTTCCTTTGTCCCAAAGCGCGTTCGCGATTCCTCGAATCGAGCCCACGCGGCTCTTTGTCCGAAGGCGATTCGGCCGCGCTTTCGTGACGCTTACGCTCCCGGCGTCTCGATTTACCTCTCGCGACACCAACACTAGCTCGTTCTCTCCCTCACTCACACACTTACTTAGCGGCACGCAATATAAATAACAGGCCCCAGCCTGAGTAAGCTGAACTTACAATTGGTGCGCCACGCGCTATCCTCCGGCTGCCTTCCGGCTTCGTCTGCAGGCTGATCTGCTCGTCTTCTTCCTCGCCTCGTTTTCTTCCTCCGCACCTCCCCGTCTTGGATTGGCCCTGCGTCGTTGGTCGTTTCTTCCCGATCCTCGTCGCCTTAGCCGGCCCGGGTTGTAAGCAACGTCCTCTTCTCGCCTTGTCTCGCTCGACTCTCCACCGAACTCTCTCTCACACTTTCTCTCGCACACTCTCGCTACAGATTTCCGCGAATTCTCCGGACGCAGCCGGAGTTACAAAGATTCCGCGAACACTCTCACTCGCTTTTCTCTTCTCCAAAATTCTCTGCTTCCCTGAATCCTCGTCCTCGCTCCTTGTCCTCCGGCTTCTTGGACTCCTCACACAACACTCGCACAAGAAAAGAAACAAGAAACACACGCGTTAGCAATAATAGTACAGAGCATACCGAAGGACACGACGTACGACGAGTCGCCTCGTCGCAACATCTACATGAATTCCGCCACGCGGTTAATACCGCTATGCAGTCGAGTACCAGGGTTTCGCCGGCGTTCCTTAACTATGGACGCCATCCCCAACCTGTGAAAAGTTTGCGCCGGGGAGTAGAAGTTCGAGGTCCTAAAGTAGAACTAGATCCAGCCGTATGGATCGATCGAGTAAAACGTTTGGATGCGCTTCGCGATATTGTACTGAAGCATTTAGACGAGGCGTGGGGAAAACAAGCCGCGGTTTATAATAAAGGTAAGCGGGTATTAGAGTTTGAAGTGGGCGACATGGTGCGTCGTAAAGTGCATTCCCTTTCTAAGGGATCGGAAGGAAAATGTAACAAGCTGGACACCAATTATAGCGAGCCATGCGTAATTCTACAGAAGTTATCGCCCCTAGTTTACATTTTGGAAACGAAAGATAAACGCCACACCGCCAAGGTCCACGTGAGCGAATTACTTCGATACGTGCCTCCGCGAAATCGTCCCGCGAATACCTAGCGTCACACCGGAGTATTTGTGTTGTCTCTGTGTTGTTCAGTAGCGTCGTGAAGTCTGGTGACGGGTCAATAACAATACGCCCTCGTGACTGCTCCCCCCCGGGAATTCCGATACGCCGCGAGGTTGTAGAGGTACGTAATACATCCAATTTGCGCCACTGAACACTCCGCCGAAGACCCGCCTCGAGCTTCTGGACGTCGAGAGCGACTTGAGCGGGAGCCCTAGCACGGGCGCAGTGCCCCGTCGCTACGCTGGGACGACGAATGCGGGCTCCCGGTCGCGCCGGAGGAGCGCGGTACGGCTCGACGGGTGATGTTCGGTGGATTGGCACCGATCGCGATGGACCCCACGATTGACCCGCCCCCACGGGCGTGTTTCAATTGCTGGCAGCGTGGACACCGCCGGACGGAGTGCAGGGAGCGTCGGGCCATCTGGGTCCTCACTGCCGGGACTGTGGAGAGAGACACTTATTCTCAGTAGATAGGGATATAAATATACGTTATCTTAAATTATAATTTTTTTTTTTTATATTAAACTTATATTATTCGTAATTCGTAATTTCTAGTATTAATTTTTGAAACCAAAGCCAAGTTTAATATTTAAAAAATATTACACATAATTTTATGTATTAATCAATCAAGCGAAATAATCTCAGAAAGTGCTTCGAAAAGGTGCAATTTTGGAACGCTTGACGGAACGAGCTTCAAAAAGATGCTGTCTAAAAACATGATTAAAATAGACGCTATTTTGGACAAGATACTTTTATTAAAGATCATAATTATTACAATAATTATTATCATATCGATATACATGAAGACATTGTGTATTGGATCAGGAAAAGTTAGGTGAAGACACAGAGTGTTAAGTTTAATATTTAGCTTATTTAATAAATTGGTTGAATCTACGGATAGAGGTGGTGTAAGCGCGTGTACCGTAGGCAATCTGCAAGGCGTCTTTTCAGGCAGATGACTTGTTTACAATCGTCGCGGAAACAGAGCTCCGTCGCAGCTACCAGGTTGGACAACCAATATACACCCGCGAATTTTTATCAGACCGAATTAATATTAGTAATAAGTAAGCCGGTATGGGGAGACATAACAAATGACTTCATCACTGGCGCATCCTTATCTTATCATGTAAACAAGTCATAAAAATATAGTATCATGTTTATAGATAAGGGTATCATGTTTGTACAGATAAAGATATCATGTTTACATAAACAAACAAGATATCTTTACCACAATAATAAACAATAACGGTACTTTACAAGTAATAAAGATAAGATAAGGTATCATGTTTATAAACAGTCAATTAAGATAAGAATATCATGTTTATACGTGTGTTTATAGAAATATTGTGGTCCTAAAAAGGACCGATTTTGATTGATAAATAAAAGTCTTAAAATAAGACTTTATTGTTGCTATGCCCAATCAGTATTGTTGTGTCCTTGATATTTGGAATCTTTATTTGCTTCTTTGTCAGGAGAAATAACTCCTGTACCCTTCTTTTTTCGGGAATGATCCAGTATTGGAAGAATATTGAGGTAGATACTTTTGGAATTTAGAAGCCGGTTTATATTTCACTTTCTCTCAACCTGAACCTTCTTTCTTCTTCTTCTCCATATTGTGTTTATCCATATTACGATTATGACCCGTCAAGTGTACGCGAAGCAATGAGAACATACTTATGTAGAGCTGATATTTACAGAGAGTCGTAAGGAGTGGCAGTAGGGTGGGAGGTTTAAATGATGTCACAAAAAAATTAATATTTTAATATTTTCTGGTTTATTACAAAATAGGAAGACATATGTACAAAGCGTAATGACAAAAAATAGCATGTATATTTTTACTTTAATTATGGTAGTATAAATGTCTTTATATATATATATATATATATATATTGAAAACAAACAATTGAAAAGAAGCTATTTCACATAAGATTATATTTAAAATTGTTTCTTCAATAGTATCTTTAAACTTGTCGTGAATTATAATTTTAATATTTTCAGTGCATAAAGTATAATATTGCTGAAACACCTCATACGTCTTTAGTATAGAATTAGGGTCTTTATCAATACAATCGTTTTTAATACAGTCAATTATTAACTTCTTAATATGAGCAACAATTTCATTCACTTTATCAACACACTCTTCAAGTTTACTTATACGTTCGTCAATACACTGTGAGACAATTTTTAACCCGTCAAAAGTGACTTGCTGCATGCATATCGATGGTTGATGATAAGCTGTTTTTTGTTTCTTTGCTCGTGGTGGTTGATGACGTAGATTCTCACCATCCGTAGCAGTAGCAGCAGCAGCAGCAGCACCGCCAGTGTAGTCATTGAAATGGGTAGCACTAACTGTATGCAGTACATCATCGTTTTCTTCGTCAATCAAAAGATTTGGAAAGATGGATGTTCCGACAGGTCTTTCTTCTATCAATATGGATTTGGTACTGTATGAAGAAGTAAATATCAGATCATGATTGTCCATGTACAACTTCGTTGGTCGAGCGTATTCACTTTGGAATCTGTACGCATCTTGGAAATAACAATTTATAAGATCAAAGTAATTCTTGAACACCTTCCAGCCAGATGCATCAAATTTGACGGATTTATAATATGTTGTAGACGTTGAGAGTTTCACCACTGGACGATAGCTTCCCTGGTAACTTTCTAAGCCAAGAGTAACGCGTTTCGAGTTTGACTTATTAATGGCGTAGGACGTGGAGAGCAGCATATTTCTCAGAACATTCTGCACACGAGATGGAGCACTGACACTTGATTGAGCCATGGTACGAGAAACAAGAGGCACAATATACAGAGTTACACTTAGCAAACGATCTCTCAAACTTTCATGAAAGAACTGATGGAGCTCCTCACTCTTCAAGCTCTTTTATACATTATACCCCCCACTACCTTAAAGTAAAACGATCGAATGTAGTGGTGACAGATTTTTGCGCGTGTATTCTGACAACTTCACAAAGGAAGTATCATATTCGTTAACCGTCAAAGGCTACGGTTACATTTCTCCGAGTTTTTAAAAACAGGATGTTTACTCTACTACTATTACAACCGTCAGTTTTATCAGCTTACAGATAAAGATTGAAATGAAATATAAAACTAAACAGTAAATATCACCGGATGTTAGTATTATAACCGTTAATAAATTCCGATTATATGTACTCAGAACTATACAGCAAGGTGTGATGCAACAGGAAAAAATATATCATAGTACTACAGTATGAAATTATAGGAATGAGTAAGGCTCTATAAATGAAAGCATTTTTTATATTATGAAAGATTACACTTTATTCATATTTTTTACTACATGATATCTAAAAATTATTATTATTATTACTTTACATACATTCTCGAAGTACATGTTTGATTACAAAATCCTGAGCCGCGCGAGGCTTCACTTCCAAACTTCCTAACATCTTTAAAGCGTACACGATGATTATTATTTCGTAACAGCTTTTTATAGGACGATACAACTATGGCGTCATTTTTTCGTGAATCTCGCGAGAACTTATGACAAAACGTGCGTAAGTTAGGTAGCCTAACCATATGGTAAAAAAACATAACACAATACTGGCCACACACCTGTGAATCAAAGCTTTGCAACTTTTTTTTATTCGACTGACACCGCTTGCAATTTCTTTTGAGTCGTTTAAGATGATGTTGGGACGTTGGTGGTAGTCCGTAACTGTCAAAGTATGTTACATAACCGTTTGAGTCTATGTAGATAGCAATCCAATGTGTTCCTTTCTTCGTATGATCATCTGTATTAGCTATGATGGCCGCGTGGTATTCCAAAACGTTTGGAATTCTATCCGCAGCATACACGCCAACTGTCTTGACGGTTAACGGGTCAAGAGCTTTTAGTAATTCTTGTGTATTCATTCTATTATTATTATTATTATTTCAACAGTGATCGACTACGTCCTCTTTGTGTGTTGCGTAAATAGACGATGAAGTAGCTGTACGTATCCGCGAGTTTAATTTGCAGTACAATGCATCACTAAATTTCTGTGCAGAATCTTGCGTTATATCTTCTGCTATAGAGTGTAACCACTTTCGTAGCACATATGCATGATTGAGAGCACAATCGCGACTGGAGTTTATACCTTGAATGCCATGGTTAAACACATGAAGTTACCTGGATAATTTATTTTCAATTCGTCAAGATTCGGGGCATACATTTCTTCAACGTTCACAACTTCTCGACACATTACAGTCTCCAGGAATCGCCAATTGTTATGACCGCTTGTTAAACTACGTATAGCCACTTTGGCTATTTGTTGTAAATGATACTGTAGTTGTTCAATGGTGATGTCACCTTCATGCCAACGAATTCCATGAAAATGATTAGAGATGTAGTCGTTAGTTCTTTTAAGTCCAGTTGCAAGTTCTTCAAATCTATGGGTTCCTTAACTATCCAATGTTGCACGATTCTGTGCTTTAAAAAAAGTACACCAACTTCTTTGGGTGTAAACTTGTTATTATGGTCTCTCAAACCCTGAATATTAATAACGTAATCCATGATACTATAAAAAAAATTCACACAGTCAATCCAAACTAACTCACTTCTCAAACATCACTGAGAGTATAACGTTCAGCTTTTTAACTCATCTATAGCATAGAGGCGCTGCTGTTGCTTCTTTCCCTCTCCACCTTCTCCTCTTACTTTTCGATCGCTTTAACGGTACTATGCATTAAAATCCGTTATTATTTGTCTATTTGAATCTATTTCCAAGACATTGTCGTATTTGGCGTAAATTATACAATTGATTGTAGATTCAAGTGGTCTTTCAAATTTTACCTCTACAGGAACACTGCCGTGCTCGATTAAATTCCAATGAGAAACTGAATTTGCTGATAAATCAGGCGTTAGATCAAAAGCAAATAATGTATACCCTTCATCGTAGTCCAATCGTGAGATAATTAATGCTTCGTTTAGAAAATGAATTCCAGTCCCAGAATATAGTGTATGAAACGAGTCGATAAATAATTGACTTTCACTGCAAGATCGAGATAATCACTACCAGGTGGAACGACGAATTCCAACGGTCCATCGTCTGTTAGCGAAGAAACTGGTTTATAATGTATAAATTGAGAGCTTTCCACCGAAGTCTGTGTAGGTGGTAATGTAAATAAATCTAATTCACATTTCATGCATTCGCATGAGTTTGAGTGTAGAAAAGCCATATTAAATAATGTCTATGTAGATCCAAAAATATCGCTCACACTGCGTTGTTTTCTCTTCTTCCTTGGCTTATTCTTACCCACTTTCTTTTTCGCAGACTTGCGAACACTGACATGGCTCTTCTTCTTTTTCTTCATTACACGGCCACTTTTACTGCTGATGTGTACAGCTGAACTGTTCTTGGACGATTGACGCTTCCGCTTTTTAGCGCGTATCTTATAACCTGATCCCTTCATCATAGCAGCAATTTTATCAGCGGCTTTATGCTTAAGATTTTTACCGGACTCACGCATGCGGATATTTACAGCTTGTTTAAAATTGATTCCGTGATTCCCCACATCATCTAGTAGATGCATTCCTGCTCTGATAGCATTTTTTCCAACGGCTTTAGCACCACTCGTAATGTAAGGTAAAACTCTTCGAAATAATCCACTCAAAAAGCTGCCGATTCCACCATGACCTCGCTGATAAGTTGAACCTGCAAACACTCGACGTACTCCTCCTCCTCCTCCTCCTCCACCAGCACTACCACCGATTTGATCGGTATAGTATTCTGCGTAGTGAGCCATTTTTTTTCTCAGAAAATGCGCTTGAAATGTAGTGTTACGGTCAACGTTCCGTACTCGAATGGTATATGATTCCGATTTTCATCTCTTATATCTATTATTATATTGTGAAATGTGTTATTTAACAAAGGTAGACAAATTCCAGGTGCAAATTATTTGACCACTCTCGCACCAAATTTATATTTTGAATTATCCAGTGTTACTATGCGCAAAAGGGATACTTGAACGTCACCGACTGTGTACGGAATACAAATATTTGAATAAACGAAAAATTGATCAGCTATCGCTCTTGCCAAACAAGCAGGTCTTTTTTCTGCCAATGTTGCATTTTTTTTTTCGACTCTACAGATGGAATCATGGGTATAAATTCCTGATTTCTATATTTTTCATTCTCAAAGCCAAATATACGTTTGACCTTTTCGCTCAAGCTGAAAAAATGAGTTTCCTTAAATTCACACTTTTTATGTAAATTGTAATAACCACTTTTTTTCTTTGCCTGTTCAATATGTGAGTGAGATTTAGATATATTGTTTATAGCTTCAGTGAGATTGTTGAGATTCTCGTAAACACCTGGTGGAAATGTGGCATCGTTGTGTTTGTCGTTTGTCCAATCCGGTAAATATTCAGATATGTCTCTCTTTCTTGCAACTGCTATTCTACGTGCGTTAACAAACTTCATATTATATTCGTGTTTCTGAATATGCATCATCGTGCATGGTATGCTGATTTCCGTGAGAGCAACACTCCACTTACCATGCAGACGTACTTCGTGCGATAAGTGTGTGGTAAAGCATGATGTTGTATTTTCAGAAAAATATTTCAGACTACTGTTACTCGGTAATATCAAATAAAATTCGTCATCATCCATGTTTACAGTGTAACGATTTCGCTTGCATTAATCCACGAATTAAATTTATCTGGATAGCCAAGCCACTTTACAAAAACTTGTTTTTTAACACCACGTCCCCTACTCTTTATCACACGTTCCACTTTGAATTCCTTATTTTGTGATAAACGATCATCGCCAACTCGAGCTAGTTCTTCGGGATAAAAAAATCCGTCGATTATTTCACCTTCTAAATCAGTCAATTCATAGGTGAAGAGATTTTGACGACGTGAGACACGGGTAATCTTAAAGATCTCTTCACTGTAATTCTTTTCGTAACCTTTATCGAAGGTGCCTTTCAACCGACTGATGCGAACATGGTCACCCACGCTGTATATATGTGCTCTAGACTTTTTTCTCTGACTAAGAGCTCTTTTTTCTAAATTTTTTCTTGACACAACTGCATTACGAATATTTACAACTGCCGGAACCATTTTAGTACCACTATGTATAGTGTGATTATACGCGTAAACGATATTTTCAATAATATCGATATACCTATGAGTATTTTTGTGAGTAAAATATCTGAACATACGTTCTTTGAGTGTGCGATTTAGACGCTCGACGACGGCTGCTTTAACATCGGGATTACATGCCACTCGAAAATTAATCTTGTGTTGTTTTAAATAATTTTGAAAATCTGATCCGGCAAACTCTTTGCCTCTATCAGTTTGTATAAGAATTGGGCGTCGCCCATTGGCTCTTTTTAAGATTTCGTCGAAAGAAGCTACAACACTTTTTGTACTTTTGTCACGTAAAGGCTCGACGAGAACATCTATAACTACAAGTAAATAAGCAAAATTATCGTTATACGTTTTGAGAGATTGCATGTCACACAAATCCATTTCCCAACAATCATCCACATTAGTGACATTGTACATCAATCTAGGAAATTTTCGTCTAATAGGTTTGTGTAGTATGTATGCATCTTTATTACTTAACCACTCATTAAGCTCGCTTTTCTTCTTCTTATTTTTACCATTGATTCGTAACAGATTACGTGCACCAACGTATCCAGTCTCATGTCTAGTGTCAAAGTATTGATTTTCATAAGACATGTTAAATTTTATAAGTCAACCACTTGTCGGCTGCTTTTCGCGGTATGGATTTTTTCTTATTCAAACGTGCACTATAGCGTTGTGCGGCCGCGAGTCCAGTTCCAGTAGTAACTTGTTCCAAAGTCTGAACGCTCTCGGAAATATTTCTCTTGATTGAAGGAATTTTGTTTAATGCACGTTTCAAACTTTCACTAATTTTTATCACCTCTGGATTACTTATTAATTTGGATGGTGTGTAAGTTGTAAATTCTTGTGATGACTTCCCTTTGTAAATAAATCGAGAATAATGTTATTCGAAGATTCTCTCATTAAATCATCGATAATTAATAATTTTTTCTTTTCATTGTCTTGAGAATAATCTGAAGGCTGAGGTAATCCCTCGTGAAATTCAACAATTTTTTTTCTACTCTCCCTACTACTACTACTTATGCCTCCTGGAACAAAGTCTGTCTCATACGTAGACTGCCACTCGGCATAATAGAATAGTAATATCCGATCAAAAGTTACACTACACATGAGTGGAAGATGTCGAAGAAACCTTTTGACAAAAACTGTTTTACCACATCCCGTGGGTTCGCTAACGATACACGTAAACGGATGTTTGAATCGCATATCCATTTCGCCAAGTACTCACACACTCACAAACACACACACACGCACACACTAGAGATTTACCTTAAAATAAGCTTATGGCACGCGGACGGTCTGCAGCGGTTGCATTCTTCACGCGTTACAACTTCATGCATTTTAGTTCTTTTGATAGCTTTGAATTTTAAGCGTATTTTACTACATTCATCATTCTTTTTTTCAGATTCGTGATCTTCGTTTGCAAAGGCATCGTTAATCAAATTCTTAATGCTATCAAAATGAATTTTTACACCGTTTGAGAAGTTTAATGAGATACCTTTTACTTTACAACATTCAATTTTATCATCTTTATTGGGTGTTACAGCTGTGTAAGCGTAAAACTTTGGTCCTCCGGAAACAAAATTACGTATATATGTATTCTCACTATAACCACAAAGTTCATCTGTCATATCACCTAGTTTAGAGCCAATAAAAGGTTTATACTCATCCGGAGCATCGTCATGCGAAACAAATATACAAGAATCTGTGTCATAATAAAGAACACGATCACCCAACCTTCTCAAGTAATTATATAGTTCTAAACGTGCTTGAGCAGTGGTATAAGCCGCAATCACGACACTCGTATGCGGGGCAGGAGTGACAGCCTCATCCTTGTATTGCCAATTCACGTACAGTATCTCATCATTAATTGCTAGTATATCATGAACATCTCTTTCCGGACAAGTAAGAAGTTTTAAAAGAGATTCACGTGATTTTACAAATTCAGTTTGTTTCAAATTACTCCGTTGTCCAAACTTACCCCAAAACGAATTCAAGCAGAGCTTAGCAACAGCTCGTAACCCTGAATTTTTTTCGATATTATTTTTATCCAAAGTTATACCCTCATGGAGTCTATACTGTTCAATGTATTGTAACTTAGTTGCATCGTCAGTACACCATGAGGGCCATCCGCTAGCCTCTTGCTTGATTTTTAAGAAAGTATTTACGTATTCGGCAAAAAGACCTCCGCTACCATAAATTTGATTATATTGTGTCATCTCATATTGACAAATAATATAAATTTTCGTAATACCGTAACCGAGTTCAACAGCTTTACGCAACTCATCAGCAACCCTGGTGCCCGTGAATTCACGCATTTTTGGGTCTTCGTGATTGCGGTCACACTGCTGCATTTCTTCGCAGCATGAGCGGCAAAGAGCAAAAAGAAGACGTCCGTGCATTTTAATTGGTAATAGTGGAATGTGTAGGTCGCGCGGTAGTAAGATACTACATTTAACTAATCCTTCAATATTGTTGAGATTATTGTTATTTCCCTGTGTTAATTCATTGCAGTCTTCACCAATTAAAATTCGCGGATGTCCTACGGGAAATCGACCTCTTTTACACACGTACGGATAGAGGTTATGCTCTCTCGTGCTCGTAAAAAGTATCCCGTATCCGTCAAGCATTTCGCTGCACAACGCGTCAGCCAGCTCGTTCGGGTATCGGGTGTACGAGCACAAGTGCGGTATCGAACAATAATCAACACAAGTCTAAATTTTTCTCCTTCGTCCCTCCTTTTCCTCCTAGGCCCTACAGATGACTACTTGGACTACAATCGTCAGTTCCAAGTTGGTCGTAGCTACAGTGAGATGTCCGTTAAAAGTATTGTTTTGCGTCAGTTGGAGAAGAAATGCTCTCTCCTAAAATCGCGGATGGAGCGACGTCGCGACTCATACAGCAGCACCGCGACACGTATGCTGAGCTGTATGAGGAGCGCGAAGAAGTCAAACGCGCGTTGGATATAATGAAAAGTTCACCTTCCATCGGCCCCGTCAATCACTACATCCCTAAGCTTGGGGATGTATGTGAAGTGTGTGTGCGCGTGATGAAGCGGATGACCATACACACACAGTGGACGTACTGCACGGAGTGCAGGGCGCGACGCTGTACGAGGTGCAGCAGGAGAGAGCTGTGGTGTTGCAGCGTAGGAGCATAGAAGAAGAAAGAGACGGAGGAGGTTGCTGAGGAGGTGATGCAGCATCAGGAGATAAGTTAGTTAATAAGGTGAATATCTTATGTTTATCACAATATATTAATTATGTGTATCTTAACACAGGTGGTGCATGCCGATGAAGATACCAGTATGGTAGATCTTGTGAAAAGAGGGGAGCAGCAGGAGGAAGCGGAGATGCAACAGGAGGAAGCGGAGTTGCAGCAGGAGGGTGATGAAATCGATACGGACATTGATATAGGCGAGGAATTTTTTCAATTCGACTCGCCTGCATCTCCCGACAACATAGCCGACAGAGGAGAGCTTATCATCGTGAAGATAGAGGCGAGTGCTGAAGAAGAAGAGACAATCTATGTCGTATCGTGAAATTTTGTGTTTATGTGCGTGAGCGTATGGTGAACGTGTAAGTTTTTATACTGATTACTTTTTTCCGTATGTGTGTGTGTGCGTGCGCGTGTATGTGTGTGTATGTGTGTATGTGTGTGCGAGAGATTAGTAATTAAGAGTAAAGAATGATCTGTGAGAGCGTGTTCGTAAGAGAGAGAACGTGTGTGAGAAAGAGAGGGTTAGCGTACGCGTAAGAGAGAGAAGGAAAGGTTTGCGTGAGAGAGATAGAAAAGAGGTAGAGCATATGCGTAAGAGATAGTGAGAACGTGTGCGTGAGAGAAAGAGAGAGACAGCGTGTGCGTAAGAGAGAGAGAGAAGGAGAGCTTGTGCGTGAGAGAGATAGAGAGAGAGAGAGAGCGAGAGCGTATGCGTGAAAAGAGAGGGGGAGCGTGTACACAAGAGAGAGAAGCAGCGATGCGTGAGAGATAGAAGGAGAAAGGGAGAAAGGAGAGCTGGAGAGAGAGAGCGTGTGTGAGAGAGAGAGAGAGAGAGAGAGAGAGAGAGAGAAGGAAAGCTTGTGCATAAGAAAGAGTGTGTGCGTGTGAGTGAGAGAGAGAGAGCGCGCGCAGTGTAAGAAGCTAGTGTCCCTCCTACATTAGCAGACGATACGATACGAACGACACAACGTGATCACGATTGTGTGCGCGCTCGCGTGTGTGTGTGTGTGTGTCTGTGTGCTCGCGTAAGTGTACGTATGTGTACGTATGTGTACACATGTGTGATTGGATTTACATTGTTTATAATAATTCGAATAAATAATTTTTCTAATAAAAACCATGATACATTGCAAGAAATTAATTTTTTTATTTACTAACTTGGTGTGTGGATACAACAAATGACATCATTACTACTGTATCCTTATTTTATCAATGTAAACAAATAATTAAGATAAGGTATTGTTTGTTTACATAAATAATTAATTAAAATTATCTATATTACACGTAATAAAGATAATTTTAATTACTTGTTTGTATAAACATGATACCTTATCTTTATGACTTGTTTATATTGATAAGATAAGGATGCGCTAGCACGATCTTATCTTTATGACTAGTAAAGTACCGTTATTGTTTATTATTGTGGTAAAGATATCTTGTTTGTTTATGTAAACATGATACCCTTATCTATAAACATGATACCTTATCTTTCTGACTTGTTTACATGATAAGATAAGGATGCGCCAGTGATGACGTCATTTGTTATGTCTCCCCATACCGGCTTACTTACAGCTAATATTAACACAGACGCGTTATAACATTGGTAATTTTCAGACAACAGTTCAAAAAACAAGACTTAATTTCAGCTAATTTCAGACTTTCGAACAATACGCTATAGAAGCTAATAAGATTGAAAATGCAAAAAGGCATATTCGGTCTATCATAATATTGTTAACTGCGTCACAGTAACATTTTTTGTTAACAAAATAAATATGCACTCAGTTTCAGCAGTCCTTGACATAAAGCCTGTGACAAAACAAATAGCAAGCTTAAGCAGGCCGAAGGCAACGTATCCGTTAATTATATAAACGCTGTGCAAGATAACGCTTTCTTCGCACTTAACCATCTATAGTATATTAGTGAATGCAATTATAAATGTATAAATCATGTTATATTTTTCAGGTGTTGAAAGTATATATGGATTTATCTCTGCTTTGCACTCACTGCAAAGCCCTGATCTTCATCTGAAATGACTGTACTCCATTGTCAATTTGTACTTCACAAACAGAAAATATCAACTTCTTTATTATAAAAAAAATTGTGAATAGACCAGTATACTAGAAGGATTTGTTCTCAGAACATAATATTTATGCGACCTCCGATTCTCGAAAATGGGCAGTTTGCATACTAGCTGTTGCGCTGGATTTAATACTGATTTTTTCACTAATTACTATATTATTATAACGTCTAATTAGAAATGTTTAATTGCATGGATTCGGCGGTACGACTTTGCATTTTTTTCTGTCACACAACACATTAATATTCGTAAAAAGTAAACCGTACTGCATCATAATTTTTACAAAACGGTCGAACAATAACCGTAAACTTTTACGCGGGCTCACTACATTCTCTGCAATACAACTTAATGTGATTAGCACAAGAATCATCTCTTTTGCTTCCTCCTAGAGGAAGCTTTGTAATAGTCAAATTTTGAGTTTATTCAAAACTTCTAGAAAATACTTTTTAGTGTGTTAGAAGTTCAAATCAAGTGTTTTTGTAAATGTCCGTATGGATGTGTGTGTTTGCGTGTGTGAGAGTGTGTGTGTGTGTATACCGTAATATTTCTGGAACTACTTTGTCAATATCAATAAAATTTACCATGCATATATATTTTTGGATTCTGAATTCGGGAAAAACAGTTATTTTTTAATTTCTTAACTATATTTTTTTATCGCCATTTTTTGATTTTTAAAAAACACTATTTTGCGTTTTTTTCAATTATCTCATTGTTACAAACAATTCAGCTATAATGCATTTGGAAGAGAATAAAATTACCTACTTTTCCTCGTTTGATGCTCGGGATTGACCGCTTTGTTTGGCAGATAAATTAAAAAAGGCGATTTTTTTTTAAATTCATATCTCTGAAACTAAGCGTCATAACCTTGCGAAATTATGTCAATGGGTCACGTGTCAAACTATATCCCACTAAAATTTCAAGTGAATTTACTACTTATTTTTTCAGTAATAAATCGAAAACTGAAAAAAATGAGTTTTTTTGTTCTTCGATTACGGACGCAAAAAGGCCTTATTGCACTTGAGATTTTAGGAAAAAGTAGATGTTTTATGTGTTTTGGCTAAGTTTATTGCACAACTTTCAAAACCCTATGGTTCGTAAGATATCAAGGTTTAAATTTTTTTTTTAAATTTTTTTATTTTTTATATCTCTAAAACAATGTAGTCAAATGCTTCAAAATTTTATTTCGTGATTCACTATAGAAAAAACTATCTGTTGTTGAAATTTTAAACGATTCCACCAAGCGGTTTTCAACTAAAGAGCTAAAATGTAAAAATCGTTTTCTTGAAAATTGCGCGAGCGACCTATCTAATGAATAACTTGCTGTTTTGATGGTTAGGTTGGTTAGGAACACATGTAAACATGCTTGAATTTCTGTGAAAAAAAGATGAGAAACTTAGTTGGACTTATAAATTTAGTTGGAGGAAGCTACGTGTATGTATGTTTGCGTCATGTTTGCTTGTTTTCCAATTTAAAGAAGTATGATTTAGCTGTTTGTTTAAAGTGTAATATGGATAGTGTGTTGCGAAGGTGAGATGGAAGGCTATTCCAGATGCATTAAGCACTGATGAGTTTGAGAAATGAGTTCTTCAGCTTCTCCGTCTTGAAGGATGGGATGTCCAGGGATTCACTTCACCCCTTACAGGCCTGAGCGCAACGTGGAAATCAAAATAGGCTAATAAGTAGGTAGGTACAGGTGTTGAACATTTTCCTTAGAAAACAGGCCATGCAGTATTTCCTACGTCCGGTGGTTGTAAGCCATTGCAGCTCACGCCTATAAGGGGAGATGGCCTCGTCCCTCCTTACACCGTAGATATAACGGATCCCCGTGTTGATAAGCCTTCACAGCCTCAAATCAAGTTCCTGTGTCAGGTCGCAGTAAGCCAGTAAATAGTAATCGATGATGGGAAATAGAAGTGCTTGCACCAAGTGTTGGAGCAACCTGAGTTTAGTGCTCTTAAAAAAAAAATTAAATAATACAATTTAGGTCACATAGACTGTGTCGATACAGTCTAACAAAAATATATAATACAATATATAAAAATACTGTCACATATACGTAAAAACACATATAGTGACATTTATTTATCACATAAAACTTTTCAAATTCCGGGGGAATTCCCTACTGGAGGGTCTCGGCTTGTGTTTACTGAAAAATGAGGCCAGATACGTGGGTTCACTGATCCGAATTACCTTGTAGAGTAGAATGGCCTTCTGGAATCGGTGAGAAGCCATTCTAAACGCATCCAGTAGGGACTGATGTGTTCATCCCTCCTAACCCCGAAGATGAATCTCACACACGAATTGCTCAGTCTCTGTATCCGTACTCGTTGTTCGGTAGACGCGTCCAGGATAGTCACAGAACAGTACCCGATTTGTGGTTGTATAAGTATCTCAACTAGCCTTCTGCAACTAGACTTTTTTCGTGATAGCATCCACCTGCGGTTTCCAAGTAAGTTTGCTATCCAGTATAACACACCGAGACTCACGACCGTCTCACTGAATGGGTCGATCACTCCGTCCGACAACGGAACCCCAGGCAAGTTCCATGATTTAATATCATTAACGTTCTTCATGGACCCGAAAAATATAGACTTAGTTTTGCCGGAGTTAAGTCGCAGACCGGAGCTCTCCGCCCAGCCAGAAACCATCCGTGCCGCTTCTGCCAGTAGAGCTACGCCGTCCAGGAAATTATCTTTGTTGGTATGTAGATAGATCTGGAGGTCATCTGCGTAAAAAAGATGTTTAATTGTGTTGCCGTCAAGTATATTTTGCATGTCGTTGACATAGAGGCTGAACAGCAAGGGTCCCAGGACAGAATCCTGTGGAACTCCCAGATTGGTTTCAAGCCACTCTGAAGTTACCATCTGAGATCGCCCCTGTAAATATGATTTGATCCACAAGAGAGCCGACCGTGAGAAACCCAGCCTATTCAGCTTAGATAGTAATTTGGAAGGTGAGATGGTGTCAAAAGCTTTACTAAAATCAAATAGCAGCATAAGCGTCACCTTCTTTTTGTCAATAGCCATGCGTACGTCATCGGTCACTTTTAATAACGCAGTCTGTGTACTGTGGTGTTTTCTGAAACCGGCCTGGAAGGGGTCGAGTATATGATTTTTGTTAAGATACTCCGTGCTCTGGGTGTGTGCGATTTTCTCGAACACCTTTGAGAGGAAGCAGAGCAGTGCAATCGGACGAAAGTCCTTAACGTTTGAAGGAGCGCTGGTCTTTCTTAGCCCGATCAACTGTGCCTGCTTCCAGATACTCGGAAAGATCCCCTGAGCGAAGGAGCAGTAAAATAGATTAAGAATAAATTCGCCAATAATTCGGAGGGCTTTGACGACCACCCCGAGTGAGCGTAGCGTTGCGTTTATCCATGAGGAGTCTCAGCTGTGGTCCAGACCATGAAGCATATTTCCTACGTGGGCAAACCGTTTTCAAAGGCGCCAATTCATCAATTGCTAATTTTATATCATTATTAAGAACGCATAAAGTGTCTTCTAGATCGGTTTCGATGGAATTCATGGCTGTCCAGTCACAGCAAGACAGGCCGTCGACAAGACTAGTTGTGTCCATGCACTTGTAATCCCGGTACGAGAAAGTGTCACTCGTAGGAGTGAGAGCATAGATGTCTAGCGGGACATCTATGACACAATGCTTGTCGAAACTAGGCAGCCACTCATTCTTAGAGTCCAAGATCGTGTCGTTATCGTCGGTCATTATGAGGTCAATCCACGTGTGAGACGATGAGGTATGATGTGTGGGACCATGCCGGATGATCTGAAGAGATAACTCTTCGGACAGACGCTTGATAGTAGCAGCGTCGTCTGAGTCAGATAGTAAATCCAAGTTCAGATCACCCATTATGATCTTATGACTAAATTCGCCGCATAAGTCCCGCAATAAATCAAAAAGCTCTGAGTCCTTTTGCATCGGAATTTTCGGAGGCCTGTAAATAACTCCGAGTAGTACCGGAGGTGAGTCGCTCCTTTGTACGCTACAAAAAAGGTACTCTGGGACTTCAGGTTTTCCTAGACCCATAGTATCAGATGAAGCAAATTTTTTTATTTTCAATCCATTGCGCACAAACAAGGCGACGCCACCTCCGTTTACATTTTGATCCTGCCTAATGATGGAAATTCCCCCGATGCTAACTAGGCTATCATCCACAATCGGACCCAGTCATGTCTTCACAAAACCAAAGATGTCAAAGGAATGGCGCTTTGCTAAAAAATTACGGACGATCTCAATGCGAGCACTGAGCGAGTTCACATTGAGAAAGCCCGCCCTCAAGCCACTTCCAGTACCCGGCGCATTGTTAGGGGGCCTCGCGAGTCACATGGAGGGCGCAGGTGATGATGATGATGACGACTGTATGGATGTTAGTGCTGATGATACAGTCATCAATGATGGCGATGATGTCGGCAAAGCTGCAGCCGACTTGCCTGCCAGGTCCGATTCAGGTCCGTTACATGAAGTAGTGTCGGAGTTTACGTTCTTTTCAGTGACTGTCAAGCGTATCTTCTGTCGTCGAGGTTGTTCCGAGCCGGCCTGACACGCCGTGAGAATCGACTGCAAATCAGCAGCAGATGTGAACAAGTGCGGGCGCTCACCCCTCCTCACACCACGAGGTGTCAGTGATGTTGTCGCGGTCGTGCCGGTTTTCTGAGCCCTATCTGGTCTACACATGCAATGTCGCTTTTCTTCAGGGGCCGGAAGGACGGTTTCGAGCAGTGCGATGACAGCTACATCCGAGATTTTCTCGTCGAAATTATTCATATCATGTATTAAACCATTGATTATGACCTCGCACCCCTCGGCACCGCACCTCTCCGACCCCGCGCCGCCGCCAGTAGGTGCTAACCGAGGAGAGTAGCATTTTCGTGCTCCCGCTACCTTATTGGATTCACGATCGATGATAATACTAGGACCAGAGGCCAGCATCGGACCGCTGTCTGAAACTGGCATCGAGACCGTGTCATGGTCCTGGCGAGCACGAAGAAGCTTTCCGAGTAGTTGTTGCGTTTGTTGCAACTCGTCCGTAAGAATACTATTTTCTTCCAGGAGCCTCCGTGCCGACTGTAGCACCTCCTTCTGCTAGGGCAGAGGAGATGCCACCTTGGCACCGAACCCCTACTCACGAGAGCCCTCAGCCCATCAAGCTGATCCTGGAGCATGTCAAAACGTTGAAAGAAGAGCTCCATCGTGCTCACTGGAATTAAAATATTAGAAACACCCAAGAGGCTGGTGTCACCCAATGGCGCATCCTTTGCTCGAGTCTTCCGTGTGTTCACGGTGTCCTGTGCAGATGACTCGTCAGCCGACGCCGAAGTCAGCAAAGCCAGCGCCTGGATGTCAGTGACCCGCCCGGCAGAGGTATTGCTGCTGTGTAAGCTACTCTCTCGCTGTTCCTTTTTCGTGTTAGAGCGGAGAGAGGGGCTGGTCGCCGCGCTACTGCCGCTTCGAACACCTGACCGCGTATTTGCACACGGCGTCGACGCCGCAAGCCGCGTCTGGTGATGGGGAGAGACGCGAGGTTTTGCCGATTTGGTTCGGAGCACTAGCCCGGTGCGAATGCTCACCTGATATTTTCCAGAGGGCTTCCTCCGTGCTGATTTGTCACTCACCTGGGTCAACTTGGTTGCAGACGTCAACACGGCAGGAGTAGAGGTCTCTGGCGGAAGCGCATCTAGCGTCTCTATCTTCCGACAATTATTACATACCGCGTTCATCTTCTTGCTCGAATAGCGGGTGTGGCACGGAAGACGGCAGGTCGGGCACGTACTTGTTGGTGGCTTGGAGTCGTCATTGCAGACTGAGCAAACCGCTGGTGCCATTACGGTATCCAATTAAATGATGTTCAAATTACGTGCCAGTCTTGACGTCACCACCAAGGAGCAGGAATGCCAACGGCCAAGATGGAAAGTCTGCCAAAATCCCGCCGAATTGCTCTGTTGCCCTCCTAATCTCCCTAGAACACCTCAATTTTTACACGGTCTCCCTGGCTCTTCTTTAAGAAGCCATGCAGTATTAAAAAAATGAGGTTTTATGCGTGTTCGCCTTATTTTTCGAGAGTTTCTGCGTCTTCATGCTAGTGGACGTACCGGATCAGCGAGTGCGGCAAGTCTATGTCTCGGCAGAAATTGCCGAAGTCAGTCGATATCTACAATGAATAAAGATATAATAGGAGAACCTTGCGATAAAGGGGCAAGACAATTGAAAATTATGGGAAAATTACCGATGTTCACGCGATTACAGGTCGGAATTCCAGCTTGATGGAATACATACAATTTTTCGTACAAAAGAACAAAAGAGACTGGGACGAGTAATAGACTTAGCGACATTTAATATTAACACTACTGTTAGTGAGGTCACTTGGCACGCGCCATTCGAGCTCATATTCGGAAAATTAGCACGCACACCGAAAGAAGGCGAACTCGAAGAGGAAGATTTACTACCGATCTTTAATGATTATATGAGGGAACTGGTGACTCGGCTTAATAGTCTCCAAGCGACGGTGAGAGAAAACACAATTAAAGCGAAGGAAATGGCTAAACAATATTATGACAGACGAGTAAACATTAAAACGCTGCAAATCGAAAATCACGTGTGGCTATTAAGCGGACCGAAACCGCATAAATTCGAAGATTGTCGTATAATGAACCAATTACAATGATTACGGATGATAAACATTTGGATTTTGTAACTACCAGCAATTTCTCAACTTGTCATCGGGGGTGCCGCGATAATAACATACGACTGTTTGCAGCAAGTCTCTAATTTGACAAATTTCTCGCTAGTTAACGTCGGAGAATGCGACATATAAATGCCGATAGTAAACACAATGCGAGTATTCGTAAAACTACTGCAACTAAATGAATTTACGAACACGCACGTAAGATTCTGTAATGTAAAAATAAATAGAACGGCAAGAACCTGCGGCGCATTTTCGCACTCAAGTGACGTGTTTAGAGGCGAAGTCAAGTTCCTCGACGAGATAACGGGAGAAGAGTGCAAAACAATGCATAGGCATCGAACGCTTCGCGATGAGATGATTAGTAACTTAAAAATAAACGCGACTACTGTGCACCCGATGACCTTCGCGGGAAAAATAGATCACGCAGGGAATTGCGAACAAGCAGGCACGTACATGGAGGCATACGGGGTATATGATAAAGTAGTGGTTTCAAGATACCTTAAAATAACGTTTAAAGAATACAAATCATCAGTTAATTTAAATACGAATGAGATAGTTTTGAAGTCAGAAACGAGGTGCACACTTACACAAGAGCAATGTATAGACTCAGAATACGGATACGCGTTCAATGGCCCATTTAGAGTGCCACCCTCAGAACGCCAGCACTAGGCACAGGATTGAGGCTCGTCCCCAAGTCCGCTCTCTCGAGATACGGCCCTGCGGACCAAACTATCGATCGATAGTTTGGACTAGCGCTCTTCGGGTGCGCGCTATCTCTTTCGCTCTCATGCTTGACGCGCCGCTTCGTCCGGCCTCGGGTCTTTCCGGCTGCCGCGTGAGCGCGGAATTAGCATTCGGAATATGGAATTTCGTTTTTGCGTCGCTCCTCTCAGCGGCTAGTTCTCGCCGCCGAACTGACCGTGCGGTAGCGGGAGCTCCGCGGCTCAGTCAGTACCCCCGCAACCTTCAATAATGAATAATCGTTCCTTTCCTGCAATTACGCAGACAAAGAACGACGCAGTTGCAACTAGCTCAGGAAAACTTTGGTAATATTCTCTCACGAAGAGAATACATCGTTTTAATCTAACATTTATTTTACTAACTGTGCACTCGGGATTAAGTCATTTAGACCAAACCGGGAAGAACACTTTGTGATATCAGCATAAACATTAACAAACTAACCTGCCTCCTAAGGGACCTAAAAGTATAGCTTCGTGCTATCCGACCGGACGCTCATCAAATTCTCTACACGACTTCGTTGTTCTATAACCAGTCATTATTAATTCACATCAAAATAACACATTTATTTCGATTCACGATATCACTCCAAAATCTTTCGCTTGTCTTTATCCTAACAGGACAATATTTTATCCGATCAATAAAACAACTTTAACCGTGTCTCAAAATGCAAACGTTTTGTTTTATTTCTTTGATATAAATACGCAGCATTTTTTTTTCGTGTGTACATCTCGGACCCATAGACGTCTTTTAATGCGCAGAGGTGATTACACGGTTAAGTACGCAAACAACGCGGGACGCTCGTATTTCACCTCATACATGCGTTATATGATTTTCGTCACAACGACCGAGAAGTTACTGGTTCCATCCCTAAATTCCTAGATATTATTTTATTCTATACAAGACAGTTGGATTAATGCTAGCTTAATAATTTGTGGAGCCCTTGCCTGTGGCTACGCGTTCCATACCTTCCGAATTAACTGTCGAGTTTGTAATCCAATGCATAATTTCGTATAACATATATTATTTTCACGATACAATAAATAAAATGAATAAAGGCTGAGAGCCGATCTTGCTTTTTACAACATAAATATGCGAGTATTTAATCACCTGGTCCCTATATTCTCCTCAGTCTACACCACAAGTCTTCGATATTATAAGAAATTAATGTAATTATTTATGAAGTCGATCTTACAATTCTACCACTATTTCTGTAATATCTTATTAGTTTCATTATAATGAGTTAGATCGCGTTTATTACTATGCTTATTATTTTTTTCTTAAATCAGCAAATTCGAATATTTTTGTAGAGTCAGTTATAATTATTATCATTATTCTGAACGAGGATACCGGCACTACAGCTACTGAACGAGCTTCAAGTAATCAGCAGAAATTGTGGATCTTTCACGCCTTTTGGGACCCAGTGTCCCCAACGACATACGAGTTCAATAAATACGCGGAGTTATATGCAGGAGAAGTAAAGAAAGTTACGGAGGAAGGAAACGCGCAAAGGCCAGTATATATTATGGAATCATCGCAAGTCACTTTCGCGTTCACAGTGGTCGGCACAGTAAATGTATGCGGATATGACCTTGTACGTACAGAGCACCCAAAATTATTATTTTTAGAAGATCTGCAAACAGAATACTTCAGAACTGTAAAGGCTCCGTCAGTAAATAATTTGGACATATTCGCGTATGTAAATTCGAAAATCGTTTATGTAGAAAAACACAGAAAGGGGCAAATTAAACAACTGTATCACGAATTAATTTTACAAAAATGCGAACTCGAAAAGAGTAATAGCAAACGCGCTCAGCATCGTAGCAGCAGCACCGAATCTATTCGCGTATCAAATCACTAAAAAAAGCGGCTACATAGGGTTAGTAGCAGGCGAAGTGATACACTTAATGAAATGCATGCAAGTGGAAGTACACCGGAGGGAAGAAAGCACTTGTTATCAGGAACTACCTGTAATAACAGACGACTAAAGATACTTTTTAACTCCGCGAAAGCACATTCTCAAAACTTTCGGGACAGAGACTACATGTAATCCATTAATTCCGCCTATGTTTCAATTAGAGAATGAATGGTACACGGTACTACCAGGATCGGTAACAAAGGGAATAACACCAAACACGCTAAAACCAAAAACAAAACCGACATGCAATTACACGGACCCGCGAACCTCGCCAAAAGCGGATATCACTTAATGTTCCCGGTAGAAAAGCCAGCAGTGCTTAATTCAATCGCTATGAGCATGTCGGGCAGAAGCTCTAGAATGGACGGACTATCAGTCACGAGACTGTTCGATGAGAATGCTATGGCGAGACTCACGGAATCAACATGGGGTAGAATACAATATGGAAAGTTTTTGTAGTTCGGCTCGCCTTCGGATGGAAGAATTGGCTTGTTTATGATAGTGAGACTCATTAAATTGACTGACACAATAATTCACGGTTATGCTCTACATTCTATATACAGATTCTCAATTTACATTTTAGGACGTTTCTGGAATTCGGTAACACAATTACTGTTGCATTTGGGATCACGAAAAGTGGAATCAGAAAAACAAGGCGAAGAGGGGAAAAAGGACCCGGAACCTCAGCCGCAGCCGAACGAATACCAAACACAGGCCTCGCCTCCTCCGAAGGACGACGGCATCGCTTCTGCAGCGATTTTAACCGAGGGGGGAGAGCAACCATTACGGTATCAAGCGGTAGCAAACAAATTAAACCAAGTGCTACCAAACACCAATGGTGTATTTCTGCCGCGAAAGAGTTATAAACGCTCATTCGAGACAAAAGTCTAAGTAAGCCAAAAAAATCCTGTTCTCAACGACGCTGTTATAATTGTACCGGTGCTCGTATTGTAGCATGTATGTACTTGATGCAAAAGCAAAGAAAATATTAGTAAATCAATTAATGGAAGTCAAAAAAGAAATTACGTGGTCAGCACAAAGACTCGGTGAGTCGGCGAACGAATACGGCGCACGAGTAGCACAACTCCTCCTCGCCTACAATAGTAAGGGCAATTTAGCAAAAACAAAAGTATTCGAAATCACCGACTCACCCGAAGATAGGGAAAGATTGGCTATTTGTCCGTTCTTGAAGGGAATTCGTGGGAAAATTAAGCTATATATGTGCGTACTCGCGTTTTATAAAGACTTAACACACGCGAGAAGATACGCACAACAGATTGCGCGTAGCCTGGAAGATATTAAACAAATCAAAAAACTATTATGACCTTTGTCTAGGAATAGCAAATTAAGCGTAGAAAACAAGGATTAAACTTTCGAGAACAATAAAAAGCCAATGGACTACTACTCAGTCTGTAACGTGTTAGAAGGATTGTACTCATTCCAAACCAAAGCAGGAGTATACGGATACTACGCTAACGATCACAAAAAGTTCTTTTGTCAACTCTGTTATAATCAGCTTGTACAAGACACTCGGGGCGATTACGTCCGATTTCTAGACACGCATATACTCCCGAAGTTTACGCTACCGATTTCGCGCAACGTCTGCGGGGCGACACTACTTGAGGTAGCGCCAGCTAGGGAGTGCGAAAAATCTCACAAGATTTATACCGGGAAGGCAGCAATCAGGAGGCCGACCGCCTCACATTTCGTGATCGGTTTCGTAAAACTCAATCCGAACTAATTAGAAATTATGAACGTGTTAGCTACCAATACGGAATAAATTTTCTCTACGAACGGTGCTATTCGGAAACGACGTTCGAGTTGCGAAATTAAGCATCACTCAATGTCACTCGAACGGTGGACAAACTCCGGAACGAAATCCCGCTCATCTGGTGTGGATACTGCAAGAAAATCGTCGGATTCGATAGATCGCTTTTAGATCAGGCGATCAAAAATCGATGGAGGAAATTCTCAGTAGTAGGCAACGTGAAGGAAAAGGTGTTAGCCACGCATATCAGAGTCAGGTGGGAGTCAATCTCCGAAAGAACAATAGATAAGATAAACAGCGCGTCAGTGCGAGAAGCTAAACGATTTAAGGGAAAAACGAGTAAACGAGTACGGAAAGCTAATAGCGGAACAGCGGGCGCTGGCAGCCAATCAGGTACGTGCAGGAACAATAATCCCGGCCGAGGAACAGGTAGTACGGCCACTGACCCTCGACCCCAAAAACTACTAAGACTGTAAAAATTATACGATCACTACTGAAGAACCCGCGAACGACCCACTCTCGGGAACAGCCCATGCAAGGGGGAATGAATCGGACGGAGTAATCTAGATCAAGGAGGAAGTCGTAGAAAATATAGACCACTGCATAATAACGCGTCGCGACGGCGCTATAGGAATCTAAACAAGAATGCGTCAGAGACTAACGAACAAACAACGGTCAGTAACACAGAACACGACGAAATATACTCAGACAAACGACCCTAATATGTGGAAATCAATACGACAATGAGGGAAATTACGATAAAGAAAACCGTTATAGCTGACCAGACTAGGGGCCGCACACTGAGGGACACTGATTAATAAAAGGGGCGCCCACCCCTACGGAGACATACACCCTCCCTAAATCCTGATTGGCCAGAACCATCCCTATGCTTATAAATTACCCTCTATAAATATCAATGGAGAGCAAGGAAGAGTATTCTTTCGTATTCCGGAGTTCCTACTGGTAAAGCGAAGCTCTGCCCGACTCGTGACTTAAACTATTTCTCTGTAGACTTAGAGTCAGACAGAGCATTCGCCAAGTTTTTGGACATAGTCATATTTCTACCTTAGACACGAGTTGTACTCAGTCGAGGACTTGTATCTTGTACCATTTATAATCTAACGAGTTGAATAAACAATTTCTCTTAATCCTCTTAATCCTTGCGTACGAATTATTACATTTCGAACTCCGCGCCCTTTGAGACGAGCTACAGCGCCAGAACGAGAGCGAGCCACCCTATCATTAACGACAAGTTAACTTCGTTAAGGTAAGTCGTTTCTCCTATCAATCTTCTCAAATTCATTTTAGTGTCGTATGCAACTTTATTGTGTCAGTACATAGTGTTTTAACCTAGCTAGTTCAATACATTTAGAAGTCACTCTGAGTTTCGTTACTCCGTGAGCTATCACTATCGGACAGTCAGCCGAGCTACTGGTCAAGTCGCCCGCTTCTTTACCTTTTTCCTAAGCGGTATTGCGTGAGCGAACTGCGCTAAATAAAAGGTCTCATCGACTCGGAACTCGTAATTATTTCTATCGTGTGAGTATTCGCTCTGTGCGGCCACCCGGACGTAACACTTACGACACTCCCATTTTACATAATAGCATTTATTTTTATCAAAGTCCTCATCATGTTTTGGTAGAAACTTTTTGAACGTTACCTTTCCAGGTGGATTTAGAATTTTTTCGATGATACACTTTATATATTTAACATATAAACCTGAATTATCTTCAAAACGAACATAGGCGTATTTTATAACATTAGCTACTACGTCTGCTGCGTTTGAAGAGGTGCTTTGCACACTCATTGTTCTAAAAATTATTAAATATAACCTTTGTTATGATAACAACTTTATTATTATTTTGTAATGTAAAAAAAGGTTGTGTAAAATTGTTGCTTCACATTTAAAAAAGACGAAACGTTCGAACGGTCAGACGCATACCCAATAGAAAAACATCCCTTAACAGATAAGTATATAGTGAAAAATTGTCTAAAACAATAAAATTAAAATGTGTTTTGCAATCAATTTTGAATGTCTTATAAGAAGAGCTATTATTAGCTTGTGACAGTGCATATACGCACACACGCAATATATGCCCAGCACACATACGTGCGCACGCAACGCACGTACACACACACATACACGTCCGACGAGGCGAGTATCGAGGCGGCAGGAGCCGCACGCGAAGCATCAGAGTAGGGAAAGGTAAGAGAGAGAGTAGCGCACTAAGAGAGAGAGAGAGAGAGAGAGCGCTACAGCGCCAGCAGCAGAGCAAGAGACAGAGAGAGAGAAGAAGAACGTCTCGACCTTACCCGAAGGGCCCGAGACGAGAGCGACCGATGAGCTGAGCGAGAGATAAGACTCGGGGGCTTTTACCGTTCGGCTGCGAAAGCGAACGCACGTGATCGGCTTCTCTTGCGAGAGCCTGCCGATACATCCAAGGAGCCGTCGGAAGCCGCCGACGAGCCACGAATGGGTCCCGGACGAGATCCAGCCCGAGGGACCAGCTAAAGGCAGTAAGGCGAGAGGTCATCACTGATCGAGATGAGAGGAGGAGATACTCCGGGCGACCAGCACGGCAGCGCTACGGAGAGCAGCGAGGCCCACGCATCTTCGTTGAGATCAGCGCAGCGACCATCACGAGCGTCTACCGTGAGTTGTTACGTGTCGGCAATCAGCCCATATATATATATATATATATATATATATATATATATATCGACCAGTGCTAAATGCACCGCGTGCAATAAGCACCATGGATAGATTAGCACAGTCGCGCAGAGAAACCGTATTCGAGCGACAGCAAAGCTGTAGTACATCGGAGCGATCCGAATACCTTGTTAATATTCAGTCAATAAATGTTAAAGGGCAAAGTCAGCCCAATTGTGATCGTTAATTAACTACGATATTTATCAATTGCATGCCAACCCTGTTTCCAAGCATCTTACAGCGGCCAAGCAGAAAAGGATCCCGCCACTCTACGCGGTCCGCACAAGCGGAGATAGCTGAGCTGCCGAGGCAGATCCTTGTCGTCGAGAGACGATTCTTTTGTCGACGCGGTAGTATCGCGTGCTTGCCCCTTTTGCTTGGCAGGGCAATTAACTGTTCAGCTGCACGTCACAAAATGGCGCCCCAACTTAGTGGTAAAATAATAAATTAAATCCGTACAGAGATATTATAAAAATCATTTTTTTTACATAAAATCAGTTTCTATTATAATGGAAAATATTAAAATTTTTTAAATCAAACAAATAAATGCTAAGATGTTTGGAAGTAAGGATTAAAATCATTTCGAAATAAAGAAATAATAATAATATTAAATGCGTATAGCACAGGGAAATAGGCACTAAAAGCATTCCCCAATGGAATGCGCGAGTGTAAATACTTGCTAGAAAGTTCTGGATATATAAATCCATAGAGAGAAATTTATTCCTTTACGACATAAAAGTCGAATATTGTAGAAGCCGAGTTAGACTCAAGCATTCCAAGTACACAACACAAGCGGCATAGTGACACCGGAGAGCCAGCGGGCTAATCCGAGTGCGTAAACAAACAGGCCGCCGAGCTTCGACACCGAGTAGCCGAACTCGACGCGCTTAGCGTCGCACAGCTTGAATGTATTAGGCTGAAATAATATAATATTCGAATATTACGCCGAAAATTTTTTCTCCACGGACCGCCGTGAGAGGTATATCCGTATATACATGTGTGGATGTATGCATGATTACTGATCTCAGATGAACTGAGACTCGTTCCAATTGAACCATGTAGAGCAGAACGGATATATGTTATTCTTGCCAAACAAATTAGTTTTTTTCATAAGTTTTTTTTGTTGTTCCGAAAAGAGTATAAAAATAATGCTTAACTCAGTCCAATCTGATTAAAATAGACTAAAAATGATAAGGCGAAGTGTGTTTCATTAATCTGAATTTCGAATAGATCAGCTATCGCGAAAAATCAGATAAATTTTATAATTTTTTTCTCTCTCGTATATTGACAAATAAAATCAAGACAGAATGTCGGAACACGATTCAATTTCCAAGCATAAGCTTGCCGATTTTATCACAACAATTAACGATGAATTATTAGAACAAACTCTAATAGAACTTAAACTCGACCCACACGGACCGAGAATGGACCGAATGCAAAGGTTACGCAAGCGGCTGAAAGGCGAGTACAGACCAAAAGATTTTGCTTTGACCCTAGCGACGTTAGAAGACGTGCGTACAGAACGCGACAAAGCATTAGCGGATTTTCTAGAGAAATTCGAAGAAGTAGATCCCGACGACGTAGATAATTCTTGTGATCAAGGGGAAAGAAACGTAACAAAACGGACCTTAGCACCCCAGGCAATCAGCCCGAACGATTCATTGATCGAAAATAATTTCGCACAAATAGCGCAGAATAATTTAGCATCACAAATAGCGCAAAGCAATTTAGCATCACAGACGTCACATAGTAACTTCGCGTCACAAATAGAGCCGAACGGAGCCACACAAAACGCGAATTTGAATATATTCACGACAGTCAAATTATAGTCAGGGGAAGAAATTAGAATCCCGAGTGAAGTCGCGAATTTTTGGGCAAAATCGGAAACAGAAGAACAAGAAAATGTATTGATTCGGGACGTGATCGAACAGCAAACAAGTCGTTTAGTAGCAGGGAATAGCACGCCGCGGAAAACTCACACATACATACCAGGAAATCTGGACGATTCGTTTAGACGTACGTCAGAATTAGCGGGTAGACAGGAGGAATTAAGAAAACGGTACGAAGAGCTTAGAGCTCAAAACGAACAATTAAATCGTAAACATACGGAATTAGAAAGGAGAATCTGCGAATCTTCGAACACAATCCCCGCACGCCACGCACCGACCGGCAGAACCGAGACAAAGCAACGCGACGTAGCAAAAACCATCTCGACGTGGTATTTTAAATTCAACGGCGACGGTACAGACTTAACAATTGACCAATTTTTAGTTTGAGTAGAAGAATGTCGCGAGTCAGCAGCGCTAACTGATGAAGAATTATTGCGAAGTCTACCATTATTATTAACCAAACCGGCAATAAATGCACGAAGGGTAGGAAAAGAGAATAGGCGTACGTGGAAAGACTTTGAAAAAGAGATGCGATATCAATTCAGATCGGAATATTACCCCGAAGAATTCGAAGACGAGATTCGCGAACGAAAGCAACTACCGAACGAAAAAATGAATAATTACCCAAATGCAATGCTAGCAATGTTCAAAAAATTACCAGAGCCATGGTCTGATGCGATAAAGATAAACAGAATTTACAGTAATATGTGCGGTGAATTTTTCACGCTATTACATCCGTTAAAGTCGGGAACGCTAGAATAGTTTGTAAATCAGGCCAGAGCGATCGGAAAAGCATAAGAAACTGGGAAAAGCGCAATGAATAGTACGACAGCTAGCACGTCGACACAATCAAACGCGAGCGGAACGGTTAATAAATTATATAAAACCGAGACAAGCGTAAACTCAGTAGAAGTGCCGACAATGGATGAATTTAGCAAGATACTGAACAGAGAACTGCCACAGTATCAAGCCAAATTAATTCACAGTTGCAACAGGGTAATAAGAACAATCAAAACAACGGCTCAAATTCGCAATCTAATTATCAAAATCAGAAACAGAATCAGAACAACGGACAAAATGCAAATAATTCGAGGGGAAACGATCGAAGAAGCAATAGAAATTTTTATAATAGAGTCCGATATAATAATTATAACAATAACGGCAATCGAGGCGGTTATAATGGGAAGAATTCAATCCAAAACCCGAACTATAACCAGGAAGTACCAACTAACTCGATAGAAACAGACCCGGAGGGAAACGGAGTCTAGGCGACGTACGTGAGACTACTACGTCGGCTAGAAAATCTAAGGTCTCAAAGACAAAAAGGGAGGTAGCTAGAAACGGCAATACCACGCAGCCCAGCAACGATTCGCAGGAGCCACTGTTAGTACCGGAAGCGGGAAACCCAGTAAAATATCCGCGATATTGGCTAAAATTGAGAATCGGCAACACAAAGCTTAAAGCTTTGGTCGATCTCGGGGCAGCACGTACGATAATAGGAAAACAGGGAAAAGAAATAGCGCGAAGGCTAGGCGCGGAGATTAAACCGACGATTTTCAAAAACGTTGTAATGGCGAACGGCACTTCTGAGCCAATCAAAAGGGAAATTACTGTGCCGTAGGAGATAGCGGGAGTAAGCAAGAAAGTGCAAATTCTCGTGATTCCTGGAATCCCGACCGATTTCATTCTTGGATTAGACTTAGTACGTTTATTTGGTATGACAGTTAATGCACGCCGTGTCACATTTAAACTCCCAGACCGAAAAGATAATAAAGAAATTGCGTTCGATGTATGGTCAGTCGACATGTGTGATAATTCAATTAATGTTGCTAGCTGCGGGCTGTCAGAAATTTCAGCTAGCGAGCAGCAACAAATATATAATCTGATTGACGAATTACTGCCGCGCGACGGACAGAATAATAAGGTCCTAAAAACAACCGATCTAGTAGAACATGAAATTATTACATAACGCTAGATGTTCGTGTTAGGAACGGAAGAATGGTGTGTAGGGGTAGTTTGCCTTGAACGTGGAGTCCGTATATATATTTTATTTCGGTATATAATAAGTCTCGATACAATTTTTAAAGTTCTATTCGCAGTGTCGCCTTAACCTAAGTTATCTCTATACTGCTCTTGACGAGAGCTGCGAACGAAGTGTCGGTCCGTCCGAATTTTCCACCGAGCAGGGCCCTGCTCCTCCCCCTCTACAGGGTCGTTTCTCCCTCCTTGTCCTGCTTGGAGGACTGTGCGGGGGTGGTCGTAGCTCCGTGCTAAGAATCTCGTTGCTTAACCCCCCTCTCGCTCCCTGGTCAACGCCGCCCTCTCTACGACCTCCGGACACCACCGGAGCAACGGTACGCCATCTTCGAACTCGTGCCTTATCGCGACGCCATCAGCTGACCTGCATTTGGCACCGAGAGCCTTTGCTCCCTCGTGAGGTCTAAAGCCTCGTCGGGCTCCCGAGCATTAGGCGGACCTGCATTGGACACCGGGAGCTTAGCTCCCTCGTGAGGTCAACAAGCCTCGTGGAGTTGCCGACGAGCTGTTCGGCGCCGCGTCTGCGAGTCGATCGGTTTGCGTCCGTGCTATGTGAGAGGGCGCGCTCCGGGAAGAACAGGCCGCTTCCTCAGCATTCGATTCTGCGGACCGACTAATTCATGCGTTCATTCATACATGCACGCATGGCCCACACGTCCTACGCTTACAATATTTGCGTAGGTCATATACGCTGGCGTGCTACACGTAACACGTAACACGTAACACTTTTGAGCCGCTATGCTCATCGCCATCGGGGAAGCAAGTTTTTTGTAAGACGCTTCGATCTGTTAAGCTCGTCGTCGTGCGTTGCCGCACGTTCGCATTAAGGGATTTTACAAGCTATCGTTCGAGCGGTCCCGACCAAAAAAAAAGGCCCGGCGCTGCAGTTTGCGTCGTTCGTGCACCGTGCTGTCCGAGCAGCTTTTCTTTCGGGACGAGCTTTATGACCGGTCCTTTTTCAATTGCGGCCCTCTGGGTTTTTTCTCGGCCCGGACCTTCCATATGGCCGGCCATTAGCGCGCTTCGCCCCGTCGGACAGCCACGCATAGCGTCACACGCCTCGATGGCTGTGCAGCGCCTAACCCTCATAAAGGCCCTCTTTTTTAATCCGGAACATCTTGGCCCTCATAAAAACCCGTTTTGAACCCGGAACACTAGACCAGTAAAGCAGAGATACCACCTAGTATCAGAAAAGATGCAGAATGCAATGTGCGAACAGCTAGATAAGCTAATTGAAGCTGAAATAGTCGAGAAGTCGCACAGCGCCTGGAACAACCCGATAGTCATGGTGAAAAAGCGTGATAATTCGTACAGAATGTGCGTAAATATGCAAGCCGTGAATAGTTTATCGAAAAAAGACGCATATCCATTACCGTATATGGACGTAATTTTAAATAAATTAAAACGCGCAAAGTACATAACTACGATCGATTTAAGCAACGCGTATCACTAAATAAGACTAACTTATGCGTCGAAAGAAATAACGGCATTCACAATACCGGGTCGCGGGCTTTGGCAATATACGCGTTTACCCATGGGGCTGAGCGGCAGCGGAGCGACATTTCAGAGACTGCTCGAAGAGTTAATCGGCGACCTTGAACCGTATGCGTATAACTACCTCGACGATATCGTGCTCGCGGCCGAATCGTTCGAGGAGCATTTAATAATGCTCAGAAAATTAATTAATCGCGTAAACGGCGCTGGATTAACAATAAAATTTTTAGGTTTTCTAGTAAATGAGAGAGGATTAATGATAGATCCGGAGAAAACCGAAGCAGTCAGGAATTACCCGAGACCTAGAACTCTGAGGCAACTGCGCAGATACCTCGGAATGGCCTCGTGGTATAGAAAATTTATCAAATATTACGCGTCAATACCGGATCCGCTCACGAAACTAACCCGAAAGGATGTGAAATTCGCTTGGAAAGAGGACCACGATAAAGCTTTTGAGATTATTAAGAAAATTCTTACTGAAGCCCATCTTTTACAGAGACCGGATCCAGACGCGGAATTTATCCTACACTGCGACGCATCGAACACTGAGTTGGGAAGCGTAATCACGCAAGTAGTTGACGGAGTAGAAAGAATAATAGCATACGCAAGTAGAGCTTTAAGAAAGAACGAGCTAAATTATAGCACAACCGAGCGCGAGTGCTTAGCGATAAAATTCGCAATAGAAAAATTCAGGCCTTATATCGAAGGCGACACCTTCACCGTGATAACAGATCACAGCGCTTTACAGTGGTTATTTAAAAAGAAAGATCCGGTGGGAAGACTAGGACGTTGGGCACAAGAATTAATGAGTTACGACTTTAAAATCGTGCATAGAAAAGGTACAAACAATGTAGTCCCCGACGCGCTTTCGAGAATGTTCGAAGACGACGAGTCAGTTCTAATCAACGCGATCGAAATCAAAGAAATTACGTCAGATAAATGGTATAAAAACGGTTGTATCAAATTTTAAAACATCCGCGCCTATACAGAGACTGGAACGTAGTCAACGGAAATATTTATAGGTACAAACCGAGCAAAGATATCGAGGATATTATGACGTACTTAGACGCATGTAAACTCGTCATTCCGAAAGATAAGCGCGACAAAATCCTCGAGAAGATGCACTCCGATCCGTCAGCTGGTCACTCGGGAGTAGACAAAACGTATAATAGGTTAGCACATTTTTACTACTTGCCCGGAGCATACAAAGATACAGCCAGATTCGTTAAAAACTATAATATATGCCAGTAGACAAAAACCGAACAGCGCGCACAAGTAGGTTTAATGGGAACACGTGACATTGACAGACCGTGGAAAATAATCGCAGCAGATCTAAGGGGGGAATTTCCTAGAAGCAAAGCAGGTTACGAATATTTGATAGTATTCGAGGACTTATTTTCCAGATTATTATATGCGTACCAATAAAAAAGAAAACAGCAACGCACGTAAAGAATGCACTTGAAAATATCGTGTGCACCCAGTTCGGAACGCCAGAAGTATTTTTATCTGATAATGGCCGAGAATTTATTAATGATACGATAAAAACGTTTTTAGACGAAAATTCGATAATTCATGAGAGAACACCAGCGTATCATCCCCAAAGCAATCCGGTAAAGAGAGTAAACCGAGATTTGAAAACGCGCATAACCGCGTATGTACAAGAAAACCACAAAGAATGGGATAAATTCATCCCACAATTTCAATTTGCGCATAACACTAACGTACATACTACGACAGGCAAGACACCCGCATTCTTAATTTTTGGTCGCGAATTACATCCACCGAAATTGTGGCGTCGGGAAGTCGAAGCGCAAATCGAAACGCGAACGAGAGCATTGATAAGGCAGACATCAACGACAGCGCGAGTTTGCAGTTTGCAGAAAATATAATACGTGAGAAAGAAAAAAGAAAAACTGAAAAAGAGAATAAGATTGGTGAAACACACGAAGTAAATGATAATAAAGAGAACGAAAATTATATTTTGAATAATAATAGTTTAAAAGATTTAAAAGTAAACGATTGGACCGAGCGAATGCAGAAATTAGTGCATGTGCACGATAATACTCTAGTCCAAGTAGATAAAGAAAAAAGTAAGCAAGAAAAGCATTATAATAAAAACAAACGCGAACACATTTTCGAAATAGGGCAACTCGTTTGGAAAAAGAATAAAATATTGTCTTCCGCTCAAAAAGAAATAAGCGCGAAATTAGCGAAGCCATATATAGGCCCGTATATAATTAGTAATAGAATAGGAGAAGACGTCTACACACTGCAAGATATCAACGGGAAAAATCTCAGCAGCTCGTGTCATGCAAAAGAACTCAAGGAGTTCACAGGCGAAGAAAAGCTTGAAAAACCCGGCGACGCCGCACCACCAGAAAAGCCCAAACGTAAGCCCGGGAGGCCGCCTAAACAGCGCGCCGAGACGAAAAAGCAGTAGAGCGCCCCTCTTCCCCCACCGTTCCGCGCGCAGCAGCAACACGTGCCGGCATCGATGCAACGAGCTGCGAAGAATCGACATGTCCAGCATGTCTGAGAGCCAACGTCTCCTCGCCTGGCTCGAATACAAGGATAAAAATCCGAAAAGAAAAACGAAGAGCAAAGAAAGCAAAAAAAGATAAGAAGAATTAGAATAGTGTTAGTTATAGTCAGTTCGTTTTTTTTTAGTGATAAGTCAGAAGTAAGCAAAAGTGCAAAGTTAGAACACGACCGTGTATGAAAGTACGGACGAATGCATGGCAATGGAAGGATGAAAAGTATGTTCAAATTTTTTTTAAGGTAGAGGTTATACACTGAACCTACGTAAAGTCAAGATAAGAACCGCAAACAGCGTGAATGGTCATAAGACCGAGTGAATTCCTTTTATTTTTTTTTAAATTACCTTCCAAGGTTTGGTTAAATATATTATTTAATTTCTCCGTTCACTCCGTATATGTAAGAGCGCCCAGCTCAGAGTGAAACAATTTTTTGTATGGAAGAATGCAGAGTAGGTTTACGTTTCATTTCACGTATAGTTCTGGTTGTAGAACACAATAAAAACAAAACCAAAAAAAAGAGCACCGAAAATGCAATAGAACAAAAATGCGAAAAATAACGCATCAACAATTGTAAATGAACAAAAATCAATAAATACAGTCCTTTTACTACTTTACATAACACAGCGATTTTCATTACTCGTTGCAAAAGCAAAAGGAAAACAAAACACACCCACCCCAGAAAGTAGTGCGATTACGAAATATCCTCATTTCAAAACATAGAGAGAGAGAGAGAGAGAGAGAGAGAGATATCAGCAGCGCAGCGACCATCACGAGCGTCTACCGTGAGTTGTTACGTGTCGGCAATCAGCCCATATACATCTCTCTCTCGACCAGTGCTAAATACACCGCGTGCAATAAGCACCATAGATAGATTAGGACAGTCGCGCAGAGAAATCGTATTCGAGCGACAGCCGATCTTGATGATCGCCTCGTCTATATCTCACACACAAATATACGCGACAGCAAAGCTGTAGTACATCAGAGCAATCCGAATACCTTGTTAATATTCAGACAATAAATGTTAAAGGGCAAAGTCAGCCCAATTGTGATCGTTAATTAACTACGAGAGTTGTCAATTGCATGACAACCCTATTTCCAAGCATCTTACAGCGGCCAAGCAGAAAAGGATCCTGCCACTCTACGCGGTCCGCACAAGCGGAGATAGCTGAGCTGCCAAGGCAAATCCTTGTCGTCGAGAGACGATTCTTTTTGACGCGGTAGTTTCCCGTGCTTGCCTCTTTTGCTTGGCAGGGGAATTAGCTGTTCAGCTGCACCGGCGAAACCGCCACGTCACAAGCTCAATAATCACAAACTGTTTTTACACTAATATATATAATTTATATAAATTTTACCTAGTTTTACAATGCAATTTTAATTAATTTGTTTTTTCGTTTTTTCTTCTAAGGGTTATTAAATGGATCGCACGTATCTAAAATCTCTATCCCTTACTAAATCCTTTATCGATCCTTTATTTTTTAACACCGACTTATTTTAATAGCATCAAAACTTTTCTTCTGATTTTTTATTTGATTGTGTGACATATGATGCGAAGCTATAGTATACATTCATACTAAGTTTTGAGTCTCAAAAACTCACTAAATCAGAAAAAAAAACATTTTGCTATCTAAAAATATTTAAATTTTGCTTTATATATATGCAGGTGAATTCTTGAAACTCAGAACTCAGTACAGCAGCCTTCAGAATGAATTCTGTGGAAACTGTGTGTATTTAGAAACTTTTCAGAAAGCCATAGCCGTACACAGGTAAAAGATATACCCTGTGATGTTGAGCTTTTTATAACCAAAATTGGTGACGCTAACAATCATATACACTGTTGTTTTGACTCTAGCTTCGTACCGCGGACTCTTAAATCTTCAGAGGGGGACAAATCGTAGGTTTTAGGAACAGGTATGCCGGGCGTGGCGAAGGTCTAAAATAAAGTTTACTTTGCACACTGTTATGTTTGATAACCAATATTCATATATTCTTCAAACCCCCATTACGGAACAGAAGTAGTCCGTATACAACTTAGTTAGTGATACCGAAACTAGAATTTACGCGTGCTTTTATTCTTGATTAAACAACGCTAATTATTAATAATGCTCCCAATAGAGGTAATGACTTTAATCTGATAACAACGAGCTTTTAGTATTAATTATTGTAACAATGAAAACATAGTCGAGACTAATGTTCCTACGCGACTCTTCCAAAATGGCGTCGGCGTCGCTTCAATGGACGCGACGTCCCTCAAAATGGCTGTTATTAAGGCTGCTATAAGGCCGTTATTCTCTTGATATAGCGTTGCACTCATCCAGTCTCCCTAGTAGTTGTGCTGAAAAACGCGAAAACCGACAGAACGTATCGATAAACACGGAATCAACGGCGCTACTAGCGTGCAATAAGCATGAATACTTGTATTTCGAGGACGCAAACGCTATAAGATGGGTAACGACTACGAATACTCGTTTCGCGACGACGTCACTCGAACACCTTATTTGTGAAATTGGCTTACGGAATTGTTTGTCGTTGAAACGTATCAGACTAACGCGCTTTCTATTCTGAATCTTCAGATCTACAATGGTTAGAGGCTTTATCGTTATTATTGCTGGATCGCTTAGCATTCAACAGCGTCGCTACGCATTATTCCCAACCGTTGCTGGATCATTAGATTCTCAACGGCTTTAATTTCACAGTAATAATGCTGGATCTCTTGTTGATCGAAAGCGTCGTTATTTTATTGTTATTTTTATTATGATCAACAGCTAGAATGATTACGGTTTTTCACTGGATTGCACAGCAATCGACAGTGTATCAATGTTTATCCAATATGGCGGGATCAGTTTGATGGACCGCGTCTCAACCTACTCGAGCGAATATCTACTACCGCACGTTACGCGATAATAATTCTGGTGTACAATACCGAGCCAACACTCACCGAACATATAAATAAAATCCAATATTAGATCAATAACAACTTACATCGTCCTTTAATCTATCAATTCGACTTCTCGACTAAAACTGCTATACGAACTATTTTCCTCCTATTTTACTCGGGTACTGGTACTCTTCCTTGAAATGCGTCCTGCTCGGGTAATGGTTGAGAGAATTCTGATGAAGAAGGAAGTCTCCTTCTTCTCACTATCCTGCGCGTCTCCGGAAAAACCCTAATCCGCGCCCTCTACATTGATTAATATTGGCGCGAAATCAGCGGCGTCAATTACGCGGACGCTCCCTTCCTGTTGCGTCCAATGAGCGAGAGAGGGAGACAATATAAGTATATACTACACCTTATGGTCGTCATGTCGCTATAAATCATAAGCCAGTCACCAGGCAGACGCGGTGCACTGGACTCTCATCTGTTCACTGGATCGCACGAGCGCGGCGACATGGCTCTGTTAGTGGTGCGCGCTAGTGGTGTACATACGCTCTCCCACTAATTGCATAGGTCCCGCGGCTGTACGTATATTCGCGCGCGAGTCTCTCTCTCCGCGCGCGCTATACTGCGGCGCGTTATCTCTCTCTCTCCCTCTCGCATCGTCGCTATTCCCTCTCTCGCAGCCCGTCGCGCTATAGTGGAATGAACGTTGATGCGCGGCGGCGATGCGCACTCGTCAGTATGAATCCTATCGCGCGCGGTGCTCTTCTCGAGTTTGTTACATTATTAATACGTCGCGACTCCTGGAGCCCGCAGGGTTAGGCGTGTGGCCGCTGTATCGGTACAGCAGCCCACTACACCTAGCAACAACAACGTGGCGCTACATTATCCGTGTAGTCTCCTGCCAAACCGCAGGGGAGCCACCGCTGCTCCACGCGGGTAGCAGGTGAAGTTGTACACCTCAAAGAAACAAAAACAACTGTTCGCGTCTGATTTCCCGATGCTCACGATTTGCAGCAGGGCAATTTCGGTTGTTTTCGGGAGTGCATTCGTGTACGCGTGCAGCCAAACTGGCTGCACGTCGCAATCCTTACAGCGTGTTTGCTCTATAGCTTGGCACACTTCTTGCTTTTGGAACAATACTGAAACTTTTACAGCATGATTTGAAGAAGAAAGTGTTTTAATACATTTGTTCGTAAAATGCATTGTTTCGCGTTGAAAAATCTTTGAATACCACTAAACGTGCGATTAAAAAGTTGAATTTCCAGAACTTTGACGATTTTTCAACAAAAAACAATGCATTTAACAAAAAAATGTATAGGAACACTTTCTTCCTAAATTTGTACAAAGAATCGAAATAAAATTTTTCCGGGCAGAAAAAGTGAAAAATTTTCTAAAATTTTCCGGTAAATCACGAAAGTGATTCGTAATTAGCTGGCCAAACTGCTTGTTTAAGAAAGGCTTTGGGGATTGATTCGAGCTCAATTGGCCTCGGGGACCTTTTTTCTTTGACGCTTAAATTAACATGCATGAATTTAAAATGGACCGTAAAATAAAACCGATAATTAAAGAGAACGTTACAGTCTATTCAAACAAATTCTTTTAGGGCATAAGTAGACTAATTGAGGAGTAGTTTACCACAGTTTAAATTAAAATAGCTATGCGTACAATTGCGCAATAATCATGCTAAAAACGGTGAAAACCGAAAAATTCGCGTTTTTCACAAATTTTGATGATTTTTCACGGGAAAACTATGCGTTTAATCAAAAAATTAAATCTTCTGTCTTAAAGTCCTGTAAAGAATACGATTTTATTTTAAATGGCGGTTTTCCCTGTTTTCCCGGAAAATTGACTGTAAAAATTTTCCTGGGCATTTTCCGGCTGAGCACCTTCAAAATTCGTGTTCAGCGGACAAAAATACATAAGAAAAACCTTGGTGTTGCCGTGGTACCCCATCGGCTACGAAAACTACCCTGGCTCCCGGACTAATTAGCTGCATTCTGAATTGACATCATCTTCTGCATCATCCGTGCATTAGCCACATTGGTAGGAATTACACCAGCTTGTTTAAACTGTTCTTTTAACATCTATAATTTATACATAAAATTTTGTGTATTTTTGCATGTACAATTTGAAATATTAAAAATAAAATATTAAATATATTAATTAACTTAAATTACAATTTATACGTGATTTAATATTTTAAACTTTAAACGAGGATAATAGCCTAGCAACAACAAAGTATCCTGATTGCATATCTAATGTAGGCTGATTCTGCCAATATGTCATTCTAAAACATGTATTATCGACCTCTTCTAAGCTAACTAATATATCATCTGAAGACAAACGAGAACAAAGAAACTGTTGAAGAGGAACAAGGAAGATCAAAAAAATGTTCAATTGTCAAAAACCGCTTAACAAGAAGATAACATTCATTCTACAATTGAATTATATTTTTAATTACGCAGATAGCACCATTTCTAAAAATGATAGTACTATCTGGTTTGGAAATAGATAAAGAGTAGCTACCCTGAACAACATTCCTATACTGTGAATAATTTAAATTTTCAAATGGAGGTTCTGGGCCTAGTGAATACGCACCCATAAATTTAACAGAATTTTTGTCACGGTGTTTATGAACATTTACCTGACAATTTTCTGCTCGTCTATTGTCAATTTGTTGGATAGGTTGGTTAGGCTATCTGGATAACTTCTTGAAATAGGACATATTATTCTCATATGGAAAAGCAGAATATGAATCCAAGGAGCCAAAAGATCTAACGTCGTCTGCTAGATGTAGAAGAGCATAAGGAAGCATTACACCAAAATGTCATAAATGAACACTTACAACATACACGCAGGGATCACTTTCAACGGCCATAGGAGCTTGCATAAGCCGCACCGCATCATCCAAACTAGCCATCCCAATGAGCAAAAACAAATCTTATTAAATTCTAAAAGAATTCTTTTTGAATTCTTTTTTCCAAAGAAGAATTTCTAAAGAATTCTTTAAGTTAACCTATAACAATAACGAATGTCTGCTTTTTTTATTTGTTTAAGAGTTCAAAAAGCATTCTTTTTTTTTCAAATAATTTTGAGCAAAAAGCAGTGAAAAATATGAAAAAAGTATTATTAAAGAATTCTTTTACTATGAAAGTTTAATGCCTTTTTAAATAATACGGAAGTCAAGGTGATTAATAAAAGTTAAAAAAGAATTCTTTAAATTTTCTTTAGACATAATTATGACAAGCACACACCCAAAAAAGTATTCTTTTATAACTCTTTAAGAACTAACAAATGTCCGCGGACATTCGTTAATTCTAAAAGAGTTCGTAAAGAGTACTTTTTGAACATGTGTTTGTTGAATATATCCATAATTCTTTAGATATAAATAATCCAATAATATAAGTTTAATTTTTTTTATAATTTTTTTATTTGAAGGTAATACAACTGTAAATACTTACAGTTTTTAAACGTTTTCTTAATATTACTTTTTTAAATAATCGTCGAGTTAACAGCGGGAGAAAGTTCACCGCACCGCTTACAAATCATCTAATCTTACCTATTAATCTCATCAAACAAAACTCTTAATTGTTACACTTCTCTCTATAATCTGTTTTATTGTTAATTATCATTCTAAATCCATATTTATTAAATAAATATTTGTAAAAATAGGTCAGAACATTCATTGACTTAAAAATGCTTTTCTCTAAGCTACGATATTCTCACTTATTCAATATAACAATAAAATATGAATCACAATGAACATTTTTGATTGAAGGCTGCTTTTCTTAATAGTAATTATTCTAATAATCACATTGATCATCTTTAAAGTAGTATGATCAGCTAAATCTTGTATAAGTAGAACTGAAGTAAAGGTATATAATATAATGATTTTTTTAAGATCACGCAATTACAGTTTCTGGCTTAAAGCCCTTGTCCCACTCCTTCAATATTTAAATATATTTATTAACACATTTTTAGTTTTTAATTAAAAACTATTTTGCTTAAAGTTTCAGTTACCTTGCGTAAATACTTTAAAATTTGGTCAGATTCACAGTTTTTGATTTAACGCTTTTAAATAAAGCTAAGTGAATTACAAAGTAAAACGAACGTTTTTAAATGAACTACTTTTTTTGGAATGTCGACTTTTCGCACAGTTTAACCACCGAGATACAGTATTTTTATAGTCATTTTCAGTGTATGTAAATTTTGTTGCTGTGATTGCACCTGTAAATAATATTCTATTATGAATACATTTAAATATAATATTGTATTAATGTGAGATTTAACTTACTTCTCAAAAGTGAATATATCTTGAGGTCTTTGAAAGGTAAAGTTTTATGCTCTTTATTTTTACCCCTAGTCTGGCCAGAATAAGAATACTGAACAGCTAGTTCATTAGTCATGATTCTCTAGAGGCATCATTGTGTATAAACCCTTTGATTAGGTCCGTCAATATTCCTAATCATTGCTATCTGTAAACATATGAAAAAAAAAATTAAATTAAGTAATTTTCAGAATATTTATAGTTTATATTTTTTTCAATAATAAAACTTACGAATTTTTTTCTAGCATTTGTCTCGTCTTTCAGAGACGACACAAATTAAATGTTTCAAAATCTTCCACTGTTCGAAGAGGTAATACCTCATCAAAATATTCCATGTCCTCAAATTCCTCATCGGGATCTCTATCCTTTGCACGTGATAACTATTCAAGCATTTTACGTTTTACAATCTTTTTGCTTGCATTTTTCAATACTTGTGCGTCTACGAAAAAATACAAAATATATTAATAATTTGTATTAATTATATATTTCAAATTTTAATACAATTTCTTTGAGTATATTTTGCTTAAAAAATAAAAGTTACTGTTAATTTTTTAACTTTCTTCGCCATTTGAATCACTTGCTTCGTTAACCTTATCTTTATTTTTTACTGAAAGCCCTGGAGTCTTCTTGTTTTTCCAAATTTCTGCAAGATATTTTAAATTTATCATTATCAATTAAATTTTAACTTAGACAATATTCCAAACATCCTGGCACGTATTGAAACAAGAGATCGCTACCTTCATCAGAAATGTCATCAATATTCTTAAGACTATCATTTAACGCAGAGTCTTCATGTTCTACTTCAGGTATCACCGTACTATCAGCAGGAGGTGTGTTATTTTTTTCGTGCGGATGATTTCATAGGGGGTTTCGGCAATACTGGACCATTGGTTTCTGCAATCATGTCAATTAATTATAATTTTGGTAAGGAATGAATTTCTACCCTAGTTTTAAAAAAAGGATTAAAACGGATTAAAAAAGACCAATTCCTTACAGTCCGTTTTGTTAATTTGATCCAGTCAATTTTATTTATTTATTTTTTTCTAGCTATTTAATGGTGGATTACATTGTATTTTAAAGTCACATTTTTGGTTAAATATGTTCATTAAACGTCATTACAATAGTTTTTTTCTCATTAAAATAGTTTTATTCTCATTTCTGAAATGAAATCAGAATAAATCATCAATGGATTTTAAACCGCAAGCTATAAACGCAACAATAGAAGTAGGAAGTTTGTACGTAGTTAAAAAAGTTTGTTTGTTATTGTCTACTTATTGTTAGTAAAATCACTTATTTTATGAGGAAATCGATGTACTTACTTGACCTTTTCCGGTTTCGTCGATGCTTCTTTGGCGTATCAACTTTAGGCTCTTCGTCCGATTCCGTACATATCGGTTCCGAATTATGTTGGTCGTCCTTACTTCTTCTTTCGTCTTCTGATTCAGAAGATGAAACATCGAATGGTCGTTTAGGCTTGTGCGCGCGCTTCCCAGACACTCCTTGTGATTGTCTCAAGATTTCATCCGTGTCATCTCCTGTAGAGGAACTTAAAGATTGTTTTTCAACTTTGTTAGGTTGATCGAAATCTGTAAAAAAAGAAAAGAAATTTATAATTCTCTCTATAAAGAAATTATGGCTAGATGGGACGAAAATAACGCGAAATGACTGTTTTTGGTCCAGCAGGCAACAACATTTTAGCGGGCAATAAAGTCGTATGGTTGCAGTACGAGTCGATGGCAGGAATTAATTTCTTTACAAAGAATACTTTTTCATTACTTTCTGGATATCACAATCATCCAAAAAATGTTTGAAAGACTGTATAAAGAATACTTCATACAAACTATTCGATTACTTATTTAATACCCCAAACCATCACTTTTGCCGTTTAAAAAATAAATTATTTTGTTTAAAAAGAATACTTTTTATTACTTTTTGAATACTAACAGTATTCTTTCAGTGCGGACATTCGAGACTTCTTAAAGAATTCTTTTTTCGAAAAGTGTGCTTATTGGGATCTCACGAAACCTCACAAAATCGGTATGGAAATCAGCCATTTTACAAAAAAGATGGCAAAAGGAAAGAAAAACTTGGAGATTAATAGGAGTATTGAATACAACACAAGAGCACGTGGCGACGACGTAAGAAAGAACAAATAAACGCATACAGAACACGGGAAGGGGACAGCAGTAGCAGCAGCACTGCATTGCCGAATACGCAAAAACACGTCGCATACATACATATAGATATACTGCCAACGATCCCGTACTGTCGCATATATAGATTTACAACCAACGATTCCGTACTTCATTGCTAAACACACAAAAACACGTCGCATACATATAGATATACTGCCAATGATCCCGTACTGTAGCATATATAGATATACAACCAACGATCTCGTACTTCACTGCTGAACACGCGAAAACACACCACACGCATATATGAAAATGAATTTTTTTCAGAGAATCCTGGAAGTAAAACAAAGTTAATACAATCTTTCTACGTGTATTAACAAACATTTTAAGCACTCACACAAAATTCTAAGTGCTATAGTTCTCGAATAAAACAGAAATTAAGAATCAAAATCGAGGTATCAGGAAATCATGATAGCAGGTAATCGGGGTAGAAGGAAAATCGAAGTAAAAGAAAATCGGGGTAGAAGAAAATAGGGGTAGAAGGAAATCGGGGTAAACGGAAATCGGGGTAGAAGGAAATTGGGGTAGCGCAGTTGGGATCTGGCGTAGCGCAGTTAGAGGACGTCGCGCAGTTGGAGGACGGTGTAGCTCAGTTGGAAGATGGCGTAGCGCCAACTACGCCAGAAACGGCCTATCTCACCTACTAATCAAGCATAATTTATATATTTGTAAACTGTAAACCAGTAATTAAAATAAATTTTATTATGAGAAGCAAAAGTTTATGAATTTCTTTTCTTTTAGTCATAGGATTGACTATGCGCAACATTCTTTACAAGATGATATTATTCGATATAAAAAAATTGTTAAGCAAATACCGAAATTAAGTGAAATTATAATATAATAAATCTACAAAGTAAAATTTGTTTAAAGAAACTTTGAAATTATGAAAAATTATGATTAGAATCTACGACCAAATGTGATTGGTCTTATGAAATTACAAAATCTACAAATTGTATAATATGTACTAGCAAAAAAATATCTCGCTCGTTGACGCTCGGTCGTATATCGATGACGATCGTATACATAAATAAATTTTAAATATGTATATTTATAAATAAATTTTGTAGTATTCTAAGTTGTAATTATAGTTAATCTGACACTTTTAAAATAATGTCGAAGACTGCGAACTTTAATTATACAAAAAAAAATTTCTTTTTATTATGAATTTCGTCCGCGCATGCGCGAATGAATCTATAAAAAGCGTGAAATATTGGTCCCAGTGCTCATTCTGCTGTGACCTCTAGAAGCAGTCACATCGGTAAATAATATTATTTTAAATATTGAATTTATCGAGAAGTAGGTGAGCTAGGCCGGTTCTGGCGCAGTTGGCGCTACGCCATCCTCCAACTGCGCTACGCCATCATCCAACTGCGCTACGCCATCATCCAACTGCGCTACGCTAGATCCTAACTGCGCTATGCCAGATCCCACCTGCGCTACCTCGATTTCCTTCTACCCCGATTTCCGTTTACCCCGATTTCCTTCTACCCTGATTTTCTTCTACCCCGATTTCCTTTTACCCCGATTTTTATAAAAGCTGCGGTCCCCAGGCCTCTGCTAGCTGCCCCCCCCCCCCC
>QLSS01000229.1:6601-23946 GCA_024372645.1 Trichomalopsis sarcophagae
GAGAGAGAGAGAGAGAGAGAGAGAGAGAGAGAGAGAGAGAGAGAGAGAGGGGGAGAGAGTAAGCATGGGATGCACAGATGCACTACTCTTGTCAAAAGTAAAAGTCACTGACTGCGGCGGCGCTCTCGAGGCGGTTCGGTGAGTTATGCGCAGCGTTTGTTGTACTATTTTTTTCTGCAGTCAAGGTTTTATAAGACATTGTCAGATTGTGTGTTGGCCTCTTAATAAAAACAGATATTATGTGTTTGGTCATCAATAATTGTACTCTTTGTAATTTTATTCAATTTCTTATTCTAATGAAATATGAACTATGACGAGTGCATTAATGAGTAAGAGTCGGGTTCAATATACTGTTAAAGTATGCCTTAGCTTCACACTGTTAATATTTCATAATCTAATGTAATTGGCATATTTTGTGCTGTGATTCAAATAACCGTTCTTTCTACAAGTGAGATTTTATAGCTTGTGTGTAGTTGCATCATATATCACAGTTTCGCTATTACTACTGATAAACTTGAATTCCAAGTTCATGATCTATTGCATCCGGTTATGAATTTCATAAGCAGAAATTATAATTATCAAAACTGTGATAAGTTTCTGTATAAAACAGACATTCTATTTTATACAGTTCATTAACTCAGGTTGCTACAATATTTACATTTTTGTATAACTATTGTATCTATAATACTTTTTTATTCCTTATAAATGATTGATAGGTCATAGTCACGGTGACTAATGAAAATCTAATATCTGCTTGCAGAAACCAGTAGACCTACTTTAAAAAAATGAGTGCTTTGAATCAGCACAGTGGTAATTCCCATGCATGGAAAAATCATCGAGTCGATTCAACAAGTCCAGCCATAATGGAAAGCTTAGATAGCATGTCTCTCTGCAATCACGATGGAAATCCTTCCCTCAGCAACTCTTCCCTCCACAGCAACTTGTCACTCCATGGTGTCAATTCCCTGGTCAATCAAAACTCAAAAGTCTCAAGACTTTGTGATTCACTGCAAAGTTTCCTATTGATTGATGGCAATGAATATCTAAAGGTATTTAATGATTCACTTTTCTTAATTAGTTTTAAATAATTCACTCAAGTAGTTTATAAAATTCAATAAATTTATTGTCTGTGTAGGTATCGAACTCAGAGCAATTCATCCAGAAGCTGCACTGCACAAGTAATGATCTCAAAGTGAAGGTTGTTTCAATATTTGGTAATACAGGTGATGGTAAGAGTTACACTTTGAACCAAACTTTCTTCCATGGCTATGAGGTCTTCCGCACCTCAAGTGAGCAGAATTCCTGCACCCTTGGCGTTTGGGCAGCTTTTGACCCGGGTCTCAACGTCATCTGCCTGGATACTGAAGGTTTACTAGGCATCACCTCACACGAGAATGCCAGGACTCGTCTCTTACTCAAAGTTCTCGCAGTCTCCGATATTGTGGTGTACAGGACACGATCTGAGCGACTGCATAGGGACATGTTTACGTTTCTTGGCACTGCATCCAGGGCTTACAGTCACTATTTTCAGGCAGCTTTACAAGCCGTTGGCCAGAGGGAGGGTGTTCTGAATTCAGTCAATACTCTTGGGCCAAGTGTTATTATTTTTCATGAGACTAGACATACAAGACCATTGACCAGTAGTAAGTTGAACGTTTGAATGTCTTAAAGTTTTTCCAAATTTTTTCTGATTTAGATGTTTTATTAAATACATAACTATTTTTCAATATAAATTTGTTGATTATGCATAACAATCGTCAAAAAATTATTAATTTCAATTAATGAAATTTAAAAAAATTAGTTTGAATAGGAACAAACGTGGGAGGATAACCCTTGGTTTTTTCTCGAGAAAAAGTATGCGACTATCGAGACGTTTTCGTCTCGGTTTGTGATATTATAAAGTTTATTTTTATGGCTTGAAGAGGTCCTCACCCTGGACGAAACGTAGCCAATGTTTATACTGTTACGAGTAATTCGAGTTATAGTAATTCGAAACCCGTGACGTGTGTACACACGTGACAATACATTAATAGTTTGTTTGTTTATTTTCTGTTTTAAAAACCAAGGGTTATCCTCCCACGTTTGTTCCTATTCAAACTAATTTTACATTATGGAGAGGAGTTCTAATATTTATTTATTAAAATGATTTACATAAAATACAAAACTAATTTTTTATTTAAATTTAGCTGCATCAGAAAGTGCGGAGGACATACTGCGAGACCGTTTTGCACAAACTGAATTGGAGATCGAGGCGTTTAGTTCCATCAAGTACGTAGGCGTTCAAACCACAAATCCGCCGACGAATTACGATCCGCTGAAAGCAGCTATTAAAAACGAGTTGTTCAATACAACTGTGCGCTCTGCCAGAAAGCCACACTTAGTTTATAGTACCTTGAAAATTCTCAACGACAAGTTTTCCGGGAAAATAGAGAATATCTCGAACATACTATTTCCCGATCAGTATTTCACTTGTCCAGTGAAATGCTTCAGTTGCGATTGTAGGTGCCAAAATAGCATGGGACACGTTCGTGAAGGCAAACCTCACACGAGTGACGCAAGGTAACTTATATTATACACTTTGTGTAACATTAATATTTTGGAATATTTTATAGATGTATTCTTTACCATTTTTCAATGTTAGGTGCCGATACCAACACCAGTTTGAAAACTTGGTCTATACCTGCAAAAAGTGCCATAGCAATGGCAACGAAGTCGTCGTTACAAGTCGCATTCAAACGCAGAATGACAATAGTTGGTACAGTTTAGCTAAGTACGCTTGGTTGGGTTACGTCATTGAATGTCCTCACTGCGGAGAAATTTATCGCAGTCGCCAACATTGGTTCGGTAACAAAAATCCTGAGGATTCTGCAGTAAGAACTGAAATCACTCACGTTTGGACTTTGGTATGTATTCTGTTTTTGCCTTTGAGAATTTTTTATTAACATTAAAACAAATTAATGTCTCAAATCCTTATTTGTACAGACCAATCCGTCTCTAACGACGCAAAATACGGCGCAACGTGTAGTCGATGGTGTCTCCTACCTGACAGAGGCCGTAACGAGCGTGTCTCTGCAGCCGACAAAGGCGCTAACGGCCTGGGTGGCTGACCAGGTTGCGCCCGCCTATTGGCGTCCCAACAACGAGATCCGCCACTGCCATAAATGCAAAAAGATATTTTTACCGACCGACACTAAGCATCACTGCCGCTCCTGCGGTGAAGGTTTTTGTGCCGGTTGTTCGTCTAGGACCAAGTGCGTACCTGAGCGCAACTGGTATACGCCGGTGCGCGTATGTGACCACTGCTATGACAGGGATGCAAATTCCAACGAGGAGCTCAGAGAGATCATGGCTAGCGATGACGTTACCGTGAGAAAGATGTCCGAACACGTCGTTTCCACTTTCAGTGCTGTAGGAACAGTTTTTAATTACTCAAAAGGTAAGTTGCGTATACGTTATAATCTCTCAGTACTTGATTGTTTTTAAAATATTTAACAAATATTTCATACCATATTACAGCCATCATAAAAGACACGGCAAGGCCATCATACTGGGTGCCGGACTCTGAGGTCGTTTGTTGCTGTGTGTGCGAGATACTATTTTCCGACACAGTGTCACTGCACCACTGCAGAGACTGCGGTCGGGGTGTCTGCCAGAAGTGTTCGCAAAATCAAAAACCCGTTCCATGCCGAGGTTGGGACAACCCGGTGCGCGTTTGCGACTCTTGTCTCAAAATTGACTAGCGTTTAGAGCCAATATTCTGCAGTTGATTTTATTATTAATATATACTATAATCACTTTTGAGATCGATACTGGTATACTCGATATTAAAGAATTTTAATTTTATAACGTATTTTTCTACGAGGATTGAATGGAGCTATGAAGTAGTAGATTCACAAATACATTTTTTTCTTTATCTCACGATGTACTGAAATAATGATTATTAATTGAATACTTAATTTATTGACGTGTATATTTGTAGATAAAACAAAGATATGTATAGAGTGAGATTTTTTTACAAAGTTGCGTTTTTTTTTTTTACTAAGATTTGTCGTAACCAGTCCGGACTAAATATGAAATTTTGCATGCACCTCGATCTTTCTTCTTTCATTTTACATTATAAATAGATATGGCGTGTTGACAATTTTGATAAAAGGGGTTCTCAAAGCATAATTAAGATGTCTATTTATGCATCAATAAATTTTCTACTTGATCACAAGCATTTTATATTTACATTTATAGATTAAATAGTACAAGTAAAAATTCTTTTTTTACTCATATTTATAAAACTGTATAAAAAAAGATTAACAGGGATAAAGCGAAAATGTATAAAATACATATTATACATGTGTAAATATCATTGAAATATAGTACCTAACTACAAAATTTATCTATAAAAAAGTCAAGTATACCAGTTTGGCTCTTTAATTTGATTTTGGAATGTTCGACAATTATCATTATATATATGTATGTATGTATGTATGTATGTATGTATGTATGTATGTATATGTATACACACAATCGTTTAAGTATTACAATTTTAAGAGAAAAAACAGTCAAGGGAGCTGTGCAAAAAAAGAAGTAGACTCAATGCTATAGAACCGTAATAATAGTCAGCCAACTTCTTATTGTTTTACTTATAGACCAAAGTTTACTTTGTCTATTATTCTATTATTTAGTTTTACTTTCATATTATAAACAGTATGCGTTCATTGAATCGTAAAAAGTAACTTATGCAATGCTTCATTTTTGCATATTTTGAAATGCAACATCAGTAGCGTATTACCAATTTACTTATAAAAAATATTATGAAAAATGATGCCCCTGTGTTAGTAATTTTTAAAATGTATTCAGAAAACCAATGTGCTATTGAAGCATGTTTACTTGTATATATAATATTGTGTAGATTATGCAATATAGTTATTTACTTATAATATAAGAAGAGCTATGATATAATGTTCATTCTGGACTGGTTTATAAAAGTGCAAATGCGTGGTTGAGAATAGGCTGTGAAAAAAATGAAATAGATATTGGAAGTGTACTTTCGAGACAAGGATACATGATAAGGGACAATTACGTCTCTTCTATTTCTATTGTCGTCCTTCCTAATGTTTTCGTGTTTGTAATAGATGTTTAGCTGTTACATTCCACGAGTGTAGAATCTGGCCTGAATTGGCGTAACTAGTAAAAATTCTTAATGAGAATAATCCAATCGGGTCACAAACAAAATGTTGAAAAATGCAATGTTTTCTTTTACGAATTTACTGTCTTTCTTATAATAAAAACGAAGTAAATTAAATGTTGCTTTAATTAATTACCCTACCTTTTTAACTAAATGTATTCGAAGTAAAAACGCAAAGCGGTATAAGAATTTTTCTCATTTATTTTCTCACATATTCTTCTTTTCGTTTTACAATCTTATAATTTTTTATTAAACTAGTAGAGGAAAAATGAAATAGGCAAAAAAAGAAAGAGAAAAATACACTGTATAGTCGAGTAGAGATGTGAAGTGCGATGTGGGATGACCAGGCTTTTGTTCCATTCTTCATTTAAATTATAATAATGTATAATTACAACGTAAATTAAGTTTAAAATTATAATTATATGTATTTATTGCTCTCTTGTGTGCATAAATGTGGTGCAAAGCGAATATGTCAAATGTAAAATTCGAGATATCCGCTGAGATGCCATTTTTTTATTATATCATATATTATTATGACGACGTATGACGCGATGACAGTCGATCTTTCTCTATTCGATGAATCTACCGTCGTAGAAAATGTACCTTTAAATTATGTATTTTATGTACAGATATTATAAAGTGCAGTATATTGCTCCGAGTTAGCGAGCTCAAACTTCAAAAATTTGAGCTCGATCGAACGTTTTTTTTTTATTTTGTTTTTGGGTTATAGTCGTTTTTTCATCGTTTCAAAGAGAGAAATTTAAAATACGATGGAAAAAAATTACCAAAAAGATTGCCAAAAGAGTGACAAAGAGCAACGTGAAAGACGGGTTCTAAAAAAAAAAAAAAAAAAACAAACAAAAACAAAAAAAGAAATAACATTTCAAAAGCATTAAAGCCTCAAGCCAAACGGAAAACTTATTTCAATGCCTATGGTTTCGATTTTCGTTGCACACATTGACTTCCTTGAAACATATTACTCGATTTTGATGTAAACATTTACAATAATCAAAAACACGATTTTATTACAGATGAATATGTTATAATTACTGCTTAAAACGAGTTTTTATTCGGTTACAGTGATTCTTTTTTTAAGATCTCTCGTAGCTTCGAAAAATATTTATAAAAATAAATACTTTGAAAGTTCACTTCGTTTCACTACAGTATATATTGATATATATAATATATATAATATTCATAATAAATAAGTAATAAATCAAATAAATAAATAATTTGTATGTTCATTATTTTATAGCTTCGCATTTAATCTTTCATTAATGTAGTAATTACGTTAAATACGGCCATCTTATATCGTTGCGAGTTGATTTTGCCGTATTCATCTTTTTTCTCTCCTTCTCTATTTTCACTTTGTCACTTTTTATTTTCTTTATACTTTTCTTTCATAAAAAAATAGGCATGTGACATGCAATTTCGAGTAGTACGAGTAACACTTGCCAGATTATTCTCTCCTCTTTGCAAAAAATCTATTTCGTTCAACTTCATTAATTCGCTGCAGTGTTTGCAAACACGGCCATCGCAAAGTTAGAAATGCTTTCGCGAAAGTTATTACATGTAAAATTCATGATTTTTCGCGATAATGATTGCTTTCATCTTCGTTTTGTCCTCTCACGACGATTAAAAAAAAAAATAATAATAATAAAATACTCATCATTACCATCATCGTCGAAAATATAGGATATGGCAAAATACTCTGTATTTGGCATACGAATCACTTTAGCGTATAAGTTCCACCCAATTGATTCGTTTTAAAAAGCTCATTAAATTCTAGCTGATTACGTGTGGACGTTAAATTCATTTTGTCATTCGGATATGATTTCAATATCGTATAGTCTCTTTAAGTTTCTCCCTGATAAACAAAATAAGACTTTGATCTATTGTCTATATTACTGAGAAGACTATAAGAGTATATAAAATGTATAAATCGCTAAAAAAATTTTGATTTAAAAAATCTTCGTGTATGCTTGATCCTATAAAAAACCGATTGATTTGATTCCCCACGGTTGTACTGCTATTGTGCGTTTATCGTCTTAGGTATCCTTGTATACATTTTTTTCTCCGCCAATATGTAAACAGTTTTCTCTCCCTGCTTTTTTTGTATATATTTAAGTACTCTGATCGCACTTGCATCGTATCGCAATTATATCCATGACTGTTAGCGGCGATGCGAGCAGAGAAAAGCGGTCGCATGTGCTGACGAATCGCGCTTGAGAGATCCTAAAATGTGTGTATGTACGTATTTACTTATGTTATCTTGCTTTGCGATCATATTTGTTTGCGTGTGTTTTATGATTTTTAACTTCTGTTTTTGTTTACGTTCGTTTTCGCTGAGCTTATAAATCTGACTCGCCATAAAGAGCGGTCGAGAACGAGCGGTAATCGAGGGCACCCGCTATGGCATTTGGTCCCTTGTACGGCGGCATTCGCAGTATGCAGTATTCGGCCTGGTCGGGCGGCAGTTCTCTCCTCAACTCGTCGGCCAGAATGTATGGCTGTGTGGTAAGTAAAATATGATCAATACAATAAAATAATCAAATAAATAACTGGTAATAAGCAAACCATAAAAATGACAATCAAGTTCATATACCTTGTCGCCAGCCAGAATGCGGAAGCTGTCAATGACCTGCTCGGCGGTATCAGTGTCTGTCGACTCTCGAGTCATAAAGTCGAGGAAAGCATCGAACTGCACGTAGCCGGAATTATTGGGGTCGACAATGGCAAGTATGCGCTGGAAGTCGATATCGCCTTGCCTGTCCTTGCCGATCGAGTAACCGAGCGACACCAGGCATGATTTGAACTCTTCGGGTGACAGACGTCCCGTTCGGTTCTTGTCAAAGTGGTTAAAGCTACTACGGAATTCGCTTAGTTGCTCTTGCGTGATACCCTGGAATAAAGAAATTATTTAATTTTACTGAAACTCAGTACTGATACAGAAAAACATTGAAACGTTCTCTCACGAGAATCTCGGTGTCATAAATAAACGCAACAAAGCCAAGCTGTTACAAAATAACCTAAATACGTGCCCGCACACACGCACAAAAATCGTATATTAACTGTCGAATGGGGAGACTAGTTTCTGGAGAGCATCCAATTTTCTCGATTTTCGAAACACAGTCAATATTACCTTGGAGTCACGCGTGAGGATCTGGTTCTCGACCTCGTTGATGTTGCGGTTAATCGAAGTAAGCAGTTGTTCCCAGCCGACGCGCAGTGTTTCCATGGTGTACTGAGTGTAGCGGTTCTCGAAGATCATACCTTCTTGTACGGCCTGGTGGATCTTCTCCAGCTCTTCAAGATGGGCCTTATACGCGTAGACCGCTTGTTCGTACTCCTTTAGCCGGTGCAGCTGATCCTCCAGTGTACCCTGTACAGCGTTAAAAAATGTTAACTCGTAATATTTCGCAATGTTTCGTTCAATGGATAAAGAAGTTTGTATAAGTCAAGAATTTTTATTCACCTGTAATCCAAGACCGATGGCAGTAACTGCATCCAGTTGTCGTTCAATCCATGGTCCAACTGCGTTTGCCTTTTCAGCGAACTGTCTACGGAGTAGCTCATTGTCTGTTTAACGAGTTAAGGAAATAATATGCGGCTAACTTGCAAATACAGATTGAACAAAGACTACTAAAAGTTTGATCTTTCATTGAAATGTAAAGGATACTTTGTTGTTTGCGTAACTCTGCAGCCAAAGTGCCGTCACGCTGCGGTACCAATTGTCTGACGTCGCTCCATTTCTTGGTAAGGTCCTATAAGATTTCATCAACAACATGAAAATCTCGCCTTATCAATGAACTAAAATTTCATTTGTCCGTAAAATTAGACATACCAAAGCAGTAAGAGTAGTGTAGGGATTCTCCAGTCCTCCAGGGATTTGGAACTGCTTAACAATGGACTCAACCTCGCGAACCAGGCCGACGATGGAATTGTATTCTTTGTCGGCTTCGCCGAGGGTAGCCTTGAAAGCAGAATGGGCGTCCATAAGACCCTGGATCTCTTCCATCGTGTGGACTATGAACATGTCCACGAGGTCCTCCCGTGTTCCGTCCAACCAGTTGTTGAATGGCTACGAGATAAATCATCGAAAATCATCAAAATTTTTACTGAATTCATGAGTATTAATGAGAAATTAGAAAGATCATATAAGAAAAATGACTTACAGCGGCTCGCTTGGCAAACTCCAAATGAAGAACGTCGATCTTTTCTAGAATGCGCTCAGCTTCGTCGAGAGCTTGACGCCTGCGTTGGGTCAAGGTTCCAAGACGGTCCCACTGGTCGCAGATTCTCTGGCATCTCGCGTTTACGGAAGCACTGTCGTGGTACTCCAGAGTACTACAAATATCGAGAATTTGCATTATAATACAACAATAACGCTGTCGGTAAAAAAACAGTATCTGTAAGTTGGCGACTCACTTGAGTTCTTGAGCAATGGCTGCGATCTGCTCAACACGATCCTGGTGCGCGGCAAGATCGGATTCAAAGGCCTCGTGTTTCTTTTTTAGAGCTTTAAGCTCGTTGAGCTTGCACTGTCTGAAGTGCTGGGAGGTGAGCATCTCCTCTTTACCGGCAGTCCAGTCTTCGTGGGCGTCGGCCTTGTGTTTGAATTTCTGAGCCAGATGTTCAAGACGCTCGAGTCTCATCATCTCCGAGAGTAGCCAGTCCTCGAAAGCCTTCTCGGCAGTTTCGAGACCCTTCCAGGCCTTGTTAATGTCCGAAACCATCTTACCCTCAGTCGGCATGTAGGCTGGTCGGTTGCTCAGCCTCAATTTGGTCTGGAGAGTATTGAAGTTCGTTTCGAGCTTGGCTTTCTGCTCAACACGTGGAGGCTTGTGCTTGCGCCTGTAGGTACGGTATTCCTCGAGCTTTTTCTGGCAACCGGCGAGAGAGTTGTCAGTTTGACGGCTGTTCAGCCACGGCATCGTGCGCCTGATCCATTCCAGCAAGTCGGAAGCGAGACGCTCGTATTCCTCCATGAGACGCTCGTTCTCCTGGTTCACTTTCAACACCTTGCAGATTCTGTTGGCTGCTGTCTCAGCCTGAGTTACGAAAGTTCGAACGTTAGTGTTGGAACGAATTATATTAGATTTTGTAGTGAATGTTGGCGTTCCTTTTTACCGACGTAGTATTGAGTAGTAGCATACGATAAAAAGTGCAAACATTTACCGCAAACGTATTGAATTTTTCAAAAAGAAGTTACCAAGTTGTCTACCATATGTGACTATAATAGAACGTTTACTAGTTATGAATTTACAGCGCTGCATTTGCATAAACTATAAGCTTAAGGTCAATAACTTGAAACATTCAATCTATCAACATTAGCATCTTCTTTTTATGATTTAGTATCTCATTAGCATAAGGAGAAAAGCAAACGTTAAGAGGATGTCAAAAAGGATGAATTAGTTAGAACAAAAAAAAGAAAGAAATTCACACACCTTTTGAGCACCACTGAAACAGTGATAGTACGACGACACGTACGTCATAACGGCTCGCTCGTCGGGCATAGCTGTGTTACGCATGTCTAGAAAAACACAGTTAGAACAAAAACTCAAACCCATGCATTGGTTAGCGCATACCATAGTCGTTGCGTATTTTGATATGCTTAGTTTTAACAGTAAATGTCAAAGAAAAAAGACGTTCTCTTTGTTATTTCGTGATTGACAAGTCAGTCGTCAAAGAACTTTTGGATGCCAGAGGAAATTGGGAAAAGTTGCTATTGCACAATTTCGCAGTATTTAGTGCAAACACTGCTAAATATATAATAGCACGTTTGAGGAAAAATCTTAGATATCCGGTTTAGTTGATAAATTAAAATAAAATTTTAACCTATCAGTGAGTCAAGATTCTAAAATTATTTAGATTGTTGGTTGGTTTACATGGAAAAATCAGGAGGAGCAAAACACGAGCAGTTCACGCAGTTAGCTGCTGACCTGCTGAGCGCCTTGGAAGGCATGATAGTAGCAGGATACGTAGGTCATGATAGCCCTTTCGTCCGGCTTGGGAGTGTTGATCAGATCTATATCAGAATAGAGTAATGTGCAGGTAAATAAAATAAAGCAAACTGTCAAACGAATGGTCATCGGTAAGTTCCTGAAAGGTGTAAGGTTTTTTTACATATTTTCCCCAGAGAAAACTCGAGGTTCAATTTTTCTTCAAGCCCCGCATCGATTTGATAATAATCAGTTTTTCTTTGTCGACCAAAGTGCGAGTATTTTAAAAACTAGAAAATTCGACCTTGCTTCTAACATATACGACCTATTCAGCGACTGCATTAAAAGGCGCTAAACGAACGTTTACAATCGCGGAACAATAAAAGCACAGCCCGTGAAGTTTTAAACTCCGTGACGAACACATTGCTCAAGAAGAGGACGATGACGAAATTATACAAAACCAATTCATCGTTGCTAAGCGTTTGTCCGACTCGAAAAAGAAAAACCGATTTCTGAAAACTATGATTATAAAAGAGCTAAAAAAAAAGGAATAATGGACCAGATGGTGTCTTCCATACCGTCGGGATCCAACATGCGAGGAATGTCGAGGTACTTCTCGGCGACATCGAAGGCCGTGTTGAGGTTCTCGAGTGGGTTATCCTTGCTGAGCTTGTGGTAGTCGATGAGGTCGGGTCGGTGGCGATGGATGAGGGCGCAGAACGCGAGACCGTCCTTGAACGAGAGGTGGAAGTTCTGGACGTTGACGTTCTTGTAAGGCGCGGTCTTGCGTTGACACCAGAGCAGCAGACCTTCCTTGGCCGTCATCTCTTCTACTGAGATGTCCTGGATGGCGAAGCGCAGAATTATCGTCCAGATCATGCCGAGGGTCATCTTGAGGTTGCCGTCAACGATTTCTGCGTTACGAATAATGGAGGTGCGTATACCGCCGTTAGATCTCTTATTCTGTACACGTCTTATCGGACAATGGTTCTACTTTATCGACTTTGCGTGAATTGATTGTTACATTTGTCTATATAAGAACGTCGATGAACTAGAAATTTTTTACACTATTTTAAGCTCCCGTAAAACGTCGAAGGTACGGTTTGAGCGAGCTTACCTTCGGCACCAATGGACACGAGTTTGACGCCCTTGCTGGCAATGTAGTCCAGAGCTTTGTTGACATTGGCGATCTTGTGGAATCGCATTTTGCCGCGGTCGGGCTTTGGTAGGGTCTCGCCCGAGATGACCTCGAGCAGGAGCATGAGCTTCAGGCCGTTCCTGAAGTCCTCCTCGATCGATTCGATGGCAGTGCCTGCCTTTCGTAAGTGCGAGTTGCACCATGCCGTGAAGGTCTGAAAAATGAACGTTTCGTTATTACTACTATCACAAAAATGAACACATGTGTCATTAACATTATTAGCTACGCCTCGGAAAAACGCCGAGCGATAAATACAATCCCGATTACAAAATGCACGCTTTATGTCATCCCCTTATCAGATAATCATCAAATAGGAGCAATCGGGATTTTATCGAACTTTTATCGCATCGCGCTCTCTCTCTCTCTCTCTCTCTCTCTCTCTCTCTCTCTCTCTCTCTCCTCTCTCAATAAGCCATACAATTCACAGCCTCGGGTATATGAAACTCCGCGAGGACAATCGCGACGGTAGATTCGTGCGATTAGAAACGTGCGACCCAACATGAATCTCGACATTTTGATTTCTCTCCGCATCTCATCCGGAGTTTGAGGCATCCCGAGCGACCGAGTTTCACCTATGCAAAAACTCGTCGCTCGTAAGAATGCGCACTGAGAGAGAATACATGCCAACCCGCGCACACAATGGGCAGAAGCAGAGTTGCTGATCGTAGCGAAAGAGGAGACCGCCGGCGCATTTCGCGCCTTAAACCGCGGTGAAAATGTACGCAACGCGCGCTGCGTTATGAATTCCTTCGGGTGCTTTTTACCTCGCCGCGCTTTCGTCGACTGGAACGCGCGGAAAAGTCGGGCTATTTAGCCTCCGTCGCGAGACGCGGGAATGTCGCTTTTCACGGCTTATAGCAAAATTGGAACGCTGATGCGCTTCGCGGAATCGAGTATATTTGTATCGACGCTGCGAGATAAATGCGTGTCTATTTGGAGCCTGTCATTTTCTCTAGAGTGTATATAGAGACGCAGCAACAGCTGGTTGAGCCGTGTAACGAACGAGCCGCGGATTTGTCGCGCATCCGATGAGGGAACCCACTGCCGATTCGCTGTAAGCTAGTTCAGTAAATGCAGAGAAACCGATTTCGTCGCGCATTTTTGTTGTGCAGATGGATATAATTACGCTGAGCCTCAAGGCGCTCAGAAATATACATCTACGCGCGAATGCCGGCCTATGAGGACCGGTTGCTAGAGCGACGACAGACGGATGAAGGTAATTCTTAGCTTATTTTCGGAATTTCAGCTGTCTCGAAAACACGCGAAACTATTTGCATGTGGAAAACGAAAGAATGTAGCCTGAACGTGGGTTATGCAATCGGAACAATCGTCTTCAGCGGCAAAAACGTCTCGTATCCCCAAGTGATATACCCTAGACGATTTCCCTCTTTTCCCTGTATACCTCTCGCTCTGGGACTCGTGGAAAATCGTCTCGGGATTTTTCTCGCCTCTCGCGAATTCATAAGACGAAATCGCGCGCTCGCGCGCCTATGAGCGCTCGCTCACGCGCGATGCTGCTTTGTGTATATTTTAGTAACGACCCCGATCCCTCCTCGCTATATATATCTAGTGTGTCCTGGTTCTTAAGGCGAGCGCGCGAGCGCGACTCTTCCTATATCGCCGCAGCTATCCGCGCAGCCCGTAATGCTTTAATAAAGTCGATCTTTTATTCATCGGCGCTGTACTGCACTGCTGGAGGATTTCGCTCTCTGTGTGCTGCAGTATATGCACGCGAGAGCCTTCGCTCTTCGATGCTTGTTTTCTGTACACCCGAGAGAGCTCGCGCATGTAGGCGCATTGTCTTTTGAATTTTCCTTCTTTCTTGGTCTCTCGCCGGCTGCTTTCCGCTGTTTCTCTTGCTTCTATTCTGTGTTCGCATAGAGATCTTTTTTTTAGACGCGGCGCGGAGGAGATTATTAGCGATTTCACGAGAATATGCCGCGCTAAAGATAGTCGGAACGGTATACGCGATACTGAGGGATGTGGTTGGATTTTCGAAAATCCAATATGTTATGTGTTTGAGAAATTATCGCGAGGAGAAAATTCAAGGCGACGCCTTGCTAAACAGTTGCCCGTAAGACGAAAATTTAACGGCTAGCCAGAAATATTGGATGCAAACTAACTTGACGCCTCAATGGCGCCAGACGCTCTCTCAGTTAAGGGTCAGCATCGTGACCTCTATAAATAAACAGTGCCATACAACAAACGAAAATCTCAAGAATTCGTGTAACGGATGGACAGCTATTTTTAAGCGGCTTTTTCGTAATTCTCTGTGTTCTTATAATGGGTGGTAAGTCTGTTCTCGTGACATATATCGATAATTTTTCACTTAGCTATATCTGTTTTCAGACAAATTTAACAAATGTTCCTAACATTTACAACTTTACTTTCGACTTTCATTTGAATCACTGCACAAACAAATATTTTTCACGTCGACAATCAAGTAGTAACGGTTAATCTTTTCAATATCTATCCGATTCGAGAAAAATTTTTCCTTCGAAAATTCATACAGATACTCCATTTGAACGTCCTCTTCCCTCCAGCGAACGACGTGTCCGCGACCGGGCCAATAATTTTGCGCGGGAAAGCAAAGCGGACGATGTCAAAGATCCCGCGCGGATCGACGGCGGCTCTCGCGTGGCGCTAAAAATGGATTTTTTCCGGCGTGAAAAATATTGAGTGAAACTTAATACGGCCGGCGTAAAGCGCACGCCGCGGCCAAAATTGGACATGAGCCACCCTAACTTCAACTCTCGCTCTCTCGCACTCTACGATCTATTTGTAAGACATCGGCTCCTCCCGCGCGACGACGGCGGCTGCGGCGAGTATCCGCGCGCTTTCGAAAAACATTTACCGACTAGCGTGCTTTGCTATAGCTTGTTAAATAATTTTTATCGATTTTTCAGAGATCGTTTATTTTTTGTTTTACTTTGAAGAAATCTGCTTTTTTTCATTTTGCTGATGCCGAAGGTATTTTGAGAAGATGAATTTACGATCGTTTTCGGTCAAGCTGAACGAATTACACTGTACGCTGAAGAATTTTTTACTTAGTAAAGGTCAAGGTCATCGTGAAGATCGCTAAAGTATAATCGATATTTGTTCGTCGATAAGTTCCTTTTTCAATCGATAATCAAGGAATGGGCAAAGACAATTAGTTGCCGAGAGTTTTGCTCCCAAAGCACGATAATGATTGTACGCGTTATTAGCAAGATAACAATAAAAATTTCAGTACACACACGGGTTTATCCCGAGGCTATAATTAAACAGTGACCAACAACTTGATTTGATCTACCACGTTAATCTAGTTTTCAATTCGTATAATTTTCTCTCTGCATTTGAAAAAGCGTAGATCAAAAACTATTCTTCATCAATTAAGCTGTTTCAAATATAGAGAGCTCGATGCGATCGTTTACTCGAGGATTTTCCCGAAGCAATAAACCGTTAATAATCGAAATTCCTCTCTCGTTTTTTCCCAAACAAACTTTCCCCGCGGACTTCCTTCCTGCAGTTACGCAACGCGTGCATAGGAAAACAACGACAAAACCGTACAGCCTTAATATAACCCCGAATAACACACGCGTCGATGATAAAAGAAAAAGAATGTAATACGGCTGCCGGTGGCCACGTGCCGTACGCATAAAAAAGACGGCGAAGCGTGGCACGGCGCGGCAAAAAGTAGCCCCGGGAACATCTGTTCCGCGCGCGTGTGTGTGCGTGTGCAAAATCGGGGGAGAAAGAGTAAAGAGAAAAAATAATTGCCAGCGGATTGTGATGAAGGGATTCATCGGTGATCGACAAAGTTTTGGTTCAGTGACAGTACGGGATCTTGGCGAGAAAGCTTATGTTTTTCAGTTTAGCACAAATAAATGAACCGAAGATTTTTGTTGGTGCTTTTTTACCGATTTCTGAAAGTGACCATCAAGATCAAAGAAACAAAAGCGAGACTACAATATTATTGTGAAAATTTATTGAATGCATAACATTCCAAATATTCTGGCAAAGAGATCGAGTAATAGAAACTCGAAGATCGACCAAGATTCAATAAAGCTTAATCAACGCCAACTTGGCCATTCCGGCAAACAGGTCGTAATGAAAAATCGGCAAAAACGCTGCAAAGTCGATGATCAATTTCTGATGGTGCAATAACAAATATATCCTAGTACACACGGTATATAAGGGTCCCGTATCGAGTGAATTTCCCCTGAGATACCTAAACGCTTTAAACGTCAGCGATTAGAGCGGCGAAGATGTTGGCGCTTTATTTAACGATCGGTGACGCGCACACTGATGGATATCATCTTCGTGGAGCGTTGCAGGAATGCGAAAATAATCGTGAATAATTGACAGGCCGGTTTTCAATTGCACGAGTTCGTCTCCGGAACCTATATTTAGTGGGGAATATAATTGTTGCTGCGGTGTCGGGAAGACGTTTTTTCCGTTACATGGGGCGGAACGTTGAGTTAAGTTGAGGCCGGTTTGATCGTTACTTGATCATGTTTGGTTCTCTTGTTTTCGGTTGATTGGACTAATTTAAAGTCTCGCTTTTGCTTTGCTTTGGGGATTTCCTGCACTTACTATGAATTTAGTTATATGCTATTATATACTTAGAATGAATATTAGTTTCTGCAGATAGAACTACTACGAAAATCAAGTGTGCATATGTTGAGTTTCATCTTGGTGATCAAAATAAGCCGAATATTGTTTTTATATTTCTCAACAATTAGAAAATACAAATTCTCTAGGCTAGTCTCGAAACTCTGAACATCAAAAGTTCCACATATCTCCATTCATCACAATTCCTGCACGAAAATAGCTCAACGCAACATTCATTCCCAAACACAATCCAACTTCGCGATGTTTTTTGCTACGCTGTGAAGCCTACACAGTACTTCCTCCTTCGCTCGCGCACAAGGGCCGAATTTATTTTCGGGAACAGCAGCAGCAGTAGCGCGTCGTTTCGCGTGGCAGGTGTTTCCCGGGAGAGAGAGAGAGAGAGAGAGAGAGAGAGAGAGAGAGAGAGAGAGAG
>QLSS01000229.1:23956-81521 GCA_024372645.1 Trichomalopsis sarcophagae
GAGAGAGAGAGAGAGAGAGAGAGAGAGAGAGAGAGAGAGAGAGAGAGAGAGAGAGAGAGAGAGAGAGAGAGAGAGAGAGAGGAAGCAGGTGATTTTTGACGCCGGTAAATACGCTTGGCAGACTCGGGCTAGTAGGTACCTACGTACACGCGCGTTTACGCGCGAGCTGAGAGAAATATCGGTTCCGGGGAGTGTGCGTCGTTTATTTTAGGCATGATTTTTAATTTATGGATATGCCGGGATAAATTTGGCTTCGGGCGGGATTGAGTCGTTTGTTAAGAAGAGGGATCTGCTTGCGGCTGTGACGTTATTATGCAAGCGGATTTATAAGTAATGCGTTTGTTCGCAGGAAGTCGTTTTCTATCTAAACTTCCATTGCGCTCGCGATGTCGCGTTTCATTTAGATTTTAGCTGTTTCACAATCGAAAGTTCGTCCGACCACTTCAGATTCGTGAGAATCAAGTGATGGAACGAATGTTCCCCTTTCAATGTTGATAATAACAAACGATAGTGTAACAGCTCCATTACTTTCCAACAGGAGTCTCAATCGCTGCGAAATCGCCGCCTATTAACCAATTCGAAAGTAACGACAGTCAACAAACGACGTCCTTCGCTTTGGCAAAAAAACCCACCCGACCATTTCGAAGAATCGACGCACAACTAGGCGTATCTCTATATACCCACCAGCCGCAGAGCAAAGCAAGCAAACCCACGAGTAAGTACACACAGCGCGAGAGGCATAAGAAAGTGACAAATTGTGGGCTTTTACTAAACGTGTCTGCGCAATTTGGTTCGACGCGTGCACCTAGTGGCCCTTATCTTATCGTCCTTTGCCTGCGCGCACGCGATAATAGAGACGGCAAACGAGCCGATCCCGTTGTCTTCGTAAACTTCCTGCTGATGCAGTCGACTATTTTTTGCACGTTTGAGCGGAGGAAGAGTAATTTTGGATACGCGGTGCACGCCGGAAAATCGATTTTTTTTTCACGCGAGCGAGGAAACCAGTTTGCGTTTATTAAACGTTGATGTGAACTCGCATATGTATAATGGGGACGGTTATTGATAAGCCATTTTATGCCGATATTAGTGTTCAGGAATGTCGTGCGGATGGCGAACATTATTAAGATAGGCAACGGTGACGTGGGTAGACTTTTTCCAGAACCGGTCAGCTGCACGTGCACGCACAGTGCATTAAAGTATCTAGTTTAGATGCAACGTCGGCTAGGAGATCGCTACACAAATACACGCCAAGGTATCAAAGTTCTTCGACTTCTGTTACGAGTTTCGAGATGAAGCCAATGCGGTTTGAGCTAATAACGAACGCGTGAAATAGCACCTTGCGATTCTTGGTCGTTTCCAGAGTATTCAATACAATATAGCCTTACTAAACTCAGCCCGCACTATATACCCGTATAGACAGACGTGCAAGTCGACGAGCCAGACATTGTAATATACAAGACGGGCGCGGAGGGCCCGTCCGTTAGATTTGGGTCGAGGCGCAGTTATGATTTTCCCAGCCGGCGACGAAGACGCTCGTAAATAGCGCGAGCGCATATAAAGAGTCGTCGTCGGGTGCACTCGACTGAGAGAGCTGCTGCTGCTGCTGCTGTAGCTACAGAGCTCGCTGTCGATGCGGCTACGGTTTAACGACCTCGTTCTTGCCGTGCTCGCTCGCCCGCGACTTTCCGTTAATTTGCTCTCTCTCTCTCTCTCTCTCTCCCTCTCTTTCCTTCTCCCTCTCGGGATCGCAAGCCTAACTAACTGGATTCGCGCTTATCTCTCGCGAACTTGCTTCGTACGAGAGAGCCTACGTACATGTGTGTATGTACGTGCCTACGAGAGGAGAGACGATGCTGCGGTTGATTGGTGTGAAGAGCAAGGACGTGGTTTAGATTTCGGCCCCGCTGTTGTATGACATGGGCTTCTCTTTTGTTGTACCGATGCTCGAATCTTTTAACTCTGAGACGAATCACGAAAACCGAAGAAGTACCCGCCGCGCGCAACTATCCATAATGGAGCGACAAGGTTAGCTACAACAAATGAACTGGCATCTTGTTTACGATTCGAGTGTGACCTTCGCTTTGCCGAAGCAAGGATGAGAGAACAGTTTTAGATGCAAGAGTGCAGTAACGGACTGAAAAATCGAATAACGATGCAGCTGACACCTTTCTCGCATGTTTTGAGAACAAGACACATTGTCAAGCATGAATAACGACTATGGAAGCTTCTAAAGCGAAACGATTAACTGTACACAGTTCGAAAGTGTTCAAAGTCAATGTTAATTTGGAATCAGTTAACGAGATCGCAATAAATCTAGCATATGAGTTTTATGGAGTTTTAATGACGTTAAGAACTTATCGGAAATCGCGGAGAATGCCAGGGTCAGCGATACGGGGGATAAATCAATCGATATCTCAGTGGCGTGCCTCTCTGTAATTGCATTTTTCCGCTTAATCGACAACTTTCATGAATGATAATTGATTTCTCGCGGGTTAAAAGAGACTGAATAGGAAATGACGAGCAAATTTATCGCTGCAGTTATATATATGCTCAGCGTTTCTTTGCAGCGATCCTTTATCTGAAATTCTTACGTTACTATATAGCAAAAACTCATTACAAAATCGTTATTTGAAAAAAATTCAACGCAAGGATTTGAAAGATTTGAAAAAAAATTTTTTCAGAATATATTTGATAAAGTGCATTTCCATATATTTGACATAAAACCCAATTCCTCGACATCAATTCGCCGCTCATTACACGCCGCGAACCTGATGCTTATCGCGAAATTCTCATATCTCGCACTTTTCGATACGCCAGCGCACCGAGCCGTTTGTTTACCCGGAGAAAATAAAAAAAGAAAGAGAGAGAATACGTATAAGCCAAGATGTGCCACGAGCATCTCTTACAGAGTGTACAAGGCAGAGAGAGAGAGAGAGAGAGAGAGAGGCGCGTCGGGCGATTTGCGCCGGGTGTATTTTTGCCGCAGCGTCGCTTTTAGAGCTGCGCGCGATGACGCAACGAATGGAAGCCGACGCACGAAAATCGACTCACGAGGGAGTCGGACGAGAAATGATTTTCGACGCCTCGACACGAGCGCGCGGAGAGAGTCGTGCTATTGTGACTTTGCTAAAGGAAAATTTGCTTGTCGTACGGAGTAATGGATTGGCACAGCGGAGTAGTTTTAAAATGAGAAATTATGATTTACATTGATATTTGCAGAAATATATATGCGTTTGCTGTCGCTTTTGTTAAACATCGTGAGCTTAAATGAATGTATTATTGTTGTGATTGAAAAACACGCTTCACAATTAAACATTCGTATTACGACTTACCAAAGTGGAATTGGATCGCGTAATTGCTCAATCCACTGACCAAGTCATTTTTCTCAAAACTGTTCAAAATTCTAAAATGTCACGGTAAATAACGCCGCCTTCGAATAAAATAATCGTATTCGAGGTCTCTAAAGAAACATATAGCTGCATAGAAAATTTAACCGTTTATATACAATACCTATGCAATAATATAGAGGTAACAACTATAAACAATCGCAAAAGCATGACTCACCCGGCGATTTGCGAAGAAACATCAAGAGTGCCTGATGTTTATTTTCCGCGAAGATCGCCAAATAAATTAGCCCGATAAACGTTTCTTTGAGCATAGCTCGCTCTGCCAGCAGAGTATTTGTCTCGAGAGCAACAAAATAATAATACTCAACTGGCACCGAATGCACATAACCGCATACGCGGAATTTTCACCGGCCATTATTACATAAAACTCTCGAGGAAATTCGCGCTGCTGATTCATACGAATATCTTTGATACGAGTATTTTATATACATACCAAACTGTCTAAGAATAAAAAGCTATTTTCGAGACAAGTCGCTGCTTTTAGGCGAGTTTAATAGACAGGCCTCATAAAAGTTGAAAACATGTAGACGGCGGCAGAGTGCGAGCTTCATCGAAAGTGTATAGCTATAAGAAGAAGATACTCGACGACAATGTCAGGCTTCAATCGAAACTCGAAAGTGCTGCACACAATTATTTACTTCTCGTAATAGTTGCTGCGGCGATAAAAATACTTCTGTCGACTGGCGAACGCTATACACTCTTAAGCATAATATCTAAGACTACACTTAGCAACGTTTATTGTTATCTGCAAACATTTATCGCGCGCTGGGAGATACAAAGAAATAGAATGCCCGGTAAAAATTGCGCTAAACGCCAAGTATTTTTATAACTAAGAACTCGTATTTACAGCTCAATATCATTCATCACGTAAATCAAGACAGCTGGACTTCTTTAATAGAGCCTGGCTTGACGATAGCGGCGATATTTTGCACTCGTTAATTCAAAATAGCAGTTCAGAAGGTAATACAAGTGGCACGAATCCGCTCATAAAATTACTCTGTGAAAGAGGCGAGAAGAATTACGAGTGCCCAAAATCTCTTCCACCGTTAAACTGCAATTATATTCGAGATTGTATTTCAGTCGACGCATCTGATCACAAAACGCGATGACTTTGTTTCTAAGATCAATCTTACAATTCCTATGATTAAGCAACGCGAAAATACAATTTCTCAATCAGCCCCGAGCCCAAAAATATCCGAAAGCGCGGCATATCCGGTCCATGCATTCGTTCATTCACTCATTCATTTCGGCGTAAGCCGGCGCCCGCGTAACGAGTTATACAACGGCCGATTTTTGAAACGGCGCCCAGAAGCTATACACTCGTAAGATCGTGTGCGAGGAATGTGCGCGCGGTAGCGCGGCGCATCATCGGAAGTCGTTGCAGGGCCGCAGGGACCTGCTTCGAAAATATATAATAATTGCGCGGCGGATTGCCGTGGTGAATGGAAAGCGCCATAAATAAGAGTGAAAGACTGCGATCAGTAAATGGAGGCGTTTACTGATCGATGGATTTTTCGGGGGTATTGATTGATGACGAATAAAATAATTCGTTTATGAAAAGTCAATCTTTTTCTCTAAATTAATAGTTTAGGATTCACTTTCGATGCTCGTGTGCTCTGGAAGCTTCACCTAGTTTTCATTTATTTGCATCGAAAGATAGTTGATTGTATGTCAAGATCGCGCTGTATTTTTAGCACCTAATTAAAGCTAATGATCTCCAGCAGCAGTTGATCGGCATAATTTGTTTCCTTTTCTATATTTTTGTTTACGTTCCTTCTATATATATATATGAACATTTTGCTCCGTCAGTTCAGTTAAGTATTTTCTGAATCGAAACGAGCAGATTATAGTGCCTAGTACACTGTGGGAAGGTCGATAGAAACTGAAAATGTGCACGAGACAATGCAACAGAGTACGAAATTTAATGAGAAAGCAATTAGCATAATTATACTCTCGAAACTTGGCAATGCCGTTAAATTCCGTTAAATTGAATATTAGAAAACCGCTTATAATTATATGATTGCGATGTGCTACCACAAAACGTCAACCAGATAAGCGATCACGGTAGAAAACCTAACCCAGTGTTAAATAACAGTGACGCCGCAGCCTTCTCAAAAAATCGTTAATCCAACGACTAGATGTGACGGCCGAACACAAGCCCAGCGCGAGCACATATAATATAAGCCAGGGTCTAGAAGATGTTGGTAGCACGACAATCGCGACTTACAAAGTCAAACGACGAGTGGGTCACCCGAATCCAATCTGAGATTTGGCTCGTCGCCTGGAGGCCTCGCAAAGGTTAACGATCCTCTCCTGCAGCAGCAGCCGCGTCGCTGCGTCAAAAATTGGACGAACGCGCGCGCGCCGCCGCTACCTCTCGATATGTACACCTGATGCAGCAATGCTTGAGAGCTATCACCTTGACTTGAATTATCTAATCTCGAATCGCAGATTCCTCGGGCGGATCCGGAGCGGAACGACCAGATGCGCTTCTCTCTGTGCGCTGCATACGCGGAATTATTTCTCACGAGATACCGATTTTGCCAGTTAACGCAGTATTATTTTTAATGGAAGCTGGTGGATATAGGTAACCGAGAAAACGTTCGCATTTGCGTAATAGATCAACAAGATGCTCTACTAGCGTCACTCGATCGTAATCATTTAAACGACGAAGGTCCCGTTGATCTATATATAAGTTCTCGATCGAATCAAAAACTGCTCCCATCCTAGAAAATTCTAGAAGACGATCTTCCTCCTTCGCCACCTCTCACGAAAAACAACAGTCCCAATCAAACTGAAACCCGATTCCCTTGTCATCCCACTTCATCACCCACACAGATCTCTAGCAGCGAAGATTTATCGGCTCGGCTTATGACCACCTATATTACAATAACAAAATCGCGTATAGTCACGCGCGCGAGGAAAAAAAAGACCAGTAGCGACAGCCGAAGAAAATTTTCGGCCGCCTCTCTCTCTCTCTCTCTCTCTCTCTCTCTCTCTCTCTCGCGCGCGCGCGCGCGTGCCTCATCATCAATTTATACGAGAGTTTATTTCTGAGAGAGGTGGACACAACGCGACCTATATTTCTCTCATCTCAACCGACGAGTTGTTCGTACGCTTCGTTCTCGCGACGATGATTTCCGGTTGAGTTGTAGGCTTTCTCGAGATGACGATGTCGAGCGCAAGGCGCCGCTGACTAATATTGGCGCGGCGCGTCTCGTTTCCTTTTTTTCTGTTTTCATCAACGTGTGTCATTAAGGGGCTATTGGAGATATTTTTTTTTCAAGGGACGACAGCAGACGTGGACTGCTGCTACAGACAGGCGCGCGATGATTGGTGCGATTGTTGAGGCAATTAGAGATCGGAATGAGCGTAGTGGGACGACGCTGTATTTTTGTTTAAATGACCAGTGCAACCGGAGACGTTTGTACTTTTCGTGGCTTTCGAATGTACCAAAATTAATTTTCGAGCGTTGAGAGATGTGCTCTGTTATGACGATACTGTTTTCTTATACTAAGTAATTAAAAATTTGTCAATCGTTACATTGACTGCGAGACGTGCATCTATTCTTGGTTGAAAACAATTTTCTATTACAGGATGGCGAGATATTTTTACTGCGAAGCAATCGAACAATCGATGGGCATCGAGTGAATCAGCAGGAGAGAATGCTAAAAATATTTGAGTGAGAGCCATGGATGACTAAAGAGCAAAAAACTCAGTAGTGCACTTGTGATTGCATGACAATAATCCAAACTAATTACAAAATCAATGAGGCAGCTGATAATACGGTTCTTAAATCAACAACAGATATGAATCAAGGAACTAGCGATGGAGTAACTCGAGACTACTAATACTTGCAAACACTTGAGCAGATTGAAAATAGTCTTGCTTTAAAGAACTCTACACAGTTTGACTTTGAAATTGGAGTGAAATTGGAACATTATTTTCAATGCTTGATGACTAAGTGAATGCACAGGTGAAAGGGTTTCCCCGTGTGGAAAAATAGAGAGTGAAAGTTTTATCGGTATACAACTTTTGATATGAGTCATTGATTAATTATTTTAGTCATAAAATCCAAAAATACAACTTGAAGGGCTGCAGCGGGTGCCCAGGAAAGCCTTGAAAATCTGCCAACAATTGGGAAAACGTCAAGCGTCACATACTAGCAAGCAGACGACGGAAAGATTAACAGAGAATAAGAGAAAACCTTCAAAGTGCTTTTTGCCTCCAACAGTTGAACCGTACAAAAGCTTGGATCGACACAACCCTGGCTTATCATCGCCTGTCTGTGTGTACACTCTGCTATAGAACTAATAATAAAGAGCTACTTCATGAAACTTTATCTCCTCTCATGTAAGACAAAAAAGTTTCAATTACTTGCACAATAAAGCCAGTCTTTAGAGGTGAATTTGTGCGCTTGGCCTTATCTTGAAAAAATGTCCCCTATCACAGATGCTAAGCATCGATGCATGTTGAAATCTCTGTCAGTATGCATTGGAAAAGAAATTCCAAGTGCCTTATCTGTCTGTACTAATAATAAATTTCAATTTCTTGAAAAGTAACGGTCTCTCAGCCAATTGAAACTCAAGATGAAACTTGAACCAAAACAACGCTGCACCAAAATAACCCTGCTGTCTATTTTTTGCCCAAAGATTGTTGAGTCGAAAAAATTGAAGCACACAGATAAAAATAGGCCGAACGAATAAAAAGTGAGTAGCCAATGCTAGGAGAAATTCGGCAACCAACTTTCACACAACTGTCTTTATTTTCCAAATAATCCAAAGCACACCGCTCTATAAATATCCAGACATCGGACTCCCAAGATGGGATGTAGCACTAATGTACACGTAGAGAATCACCAGAGACAAGCACTGCACAAACTCACTTTTTTCTGCTGCTTCTCCCAGGCGGGGTCGAGCAGTCCCTCGCGCTCCCATTCCTCCTCGGGCTCCATGTAGCCGTCGCCGTAGGCCTCCATGTCGTTCATCCTGACCTGCTGCTGTTGCCTCGAGCCTCACACAGATACGTAGATATGTATACGTCCGTCTGCTACTGCGGTCTCTCGTTCGCTCGTTCGTTCCTTCGAATATACTTATATATAGAACACTGGTAGCGTTATCACATCTCGCGCGCGGGCGCACGTATGGGACTCGCGGTGCCTCTACTCTCTATATTTATATAGCTACTAAGTACGTGCATGTGCACCGCCCCGGTGTGTATACTCCTTTCACTGACCTAACCTTTTCCTTCCTTCCTCTCTCTCTCTCTCTCTTTCGCCGCTTATTTTTCTTTTTTTCTTTGAGGTTAAAAGCCCCGCACTCGCGAGAGAGAGCACTGTGTGTGTGTATCGTACGGGGTGAATACTTATATAGAACGACAACAACGCTGCACCGGAGAACAACGAGAGCTATATAGCAACGCACAACACTCGAGAGGAAGAAAGGAAGGAGAGCAGAGATAGAGAGAGAGAGAAGTATACACAAGCGCGGTGGCGATTTAAAAAAAAACTGTCTCTTTTTGCAGGTTAGATGGAGAAAAAGACGAACGAAAATAGAGGAAAAATATAAGGTGTAAAAAGTACAAGGTTGGTCGAGCCTCGTAGTCGTGGTCGTGGTCGTAGTCGTCTGTAACGCTATCCGTGCGTGTCTACGTGAGCGCGGGCGCGCCTCTGCCACGAGTCTGACACACTGGGGATTGCCGGCGCGGCGTGTCTGTGCGGCGTCGCGGACTGTGCAACAGCGGTGCTCTCGCACTGTGCCTCTCCGCGATATTCTCCCCCTACCCGTACGCTGCTTCAGTCAGTCGCTCGCTCGCTCGCGGCCCTTCCATCGCGTTCGTTTCGCTCCCCCCCCGTCTCTCTCTCTCTCTCTCTCTCATCTGGACTAGTGCGGTGCGCGTTTCTTTGGCTTTGCAGCAGTGAGTCGTGTGTAAGTGTATTGCTGATGATGTAAAGGTGCGCGGATAGCGGGCGATTTTTCGGTTTTCTCGGATGCTTTTGGGGGGTAGCCGAGGTGAGGAGGAAAAGTGGGGTTAAGGGCGCTTCGCGCTGACCTTCGCTCTGCACCAACTGATGCGTCATTGGTGGCATTGATTATACTGATGTAAATTTAGTTTTTCAACTGTGGATGCATGTTCTAAGGATTATATTTATGTGCTAAACTCTGGGAATCAGGTTTGAAAACCGATAAAAGTATATGAACTATTGCGCTTGAAGAAGAATATCGCTGTAAATCAAAGGAAGTAGATAATTGCAAAGTTTTGTAATACGGGAAAGATAGGTAGTAAAAGTAACTTTGATTAATGATTATAATGGAAAAGATAAACCTACAGGAAAGTAGGTATACAATCTTTTGCTGGATCGACCATACTTTGCAACATCTATAATTTTGAAATGTGCGTCTTCTATTAGCTAATTTAATTTAAATAAAAGTAGGCTATTCTTTTTTTACTATCAAAGCAATAAAAAGTATGTTGTAGCTATTTTAATTTACTACATGTATCTATATTTTTGTTCTGATCAGTATAATTTTATATGTATGCTCTGCATATTATGATGTATTAACTTATGCGGGGGGTGGGGGGGGACTTTATATTATTTTTTAATTTTGTATAATAGCTTATTTTATTCATCATTACACGGATTAATTTACGATTCCCAAAGAAAAAATACGTTCCTCCAAAACATTTTTTTACGAAATTAGGGGGTTTTTAGGTCGATAAGTTGGTAAAGTAGAACTAGAGCATCCCCTTATTATATGTACAATACCTAGATATTATGTACCTGAGTCTATAAAATTATAATCAAGATCAATACAGAGAGACCGGGGTACAACGGAGCAAATAGGCTCTATTTTGTAAACATCTATTATCAAATACCGAGAATGTTACAAAATTGTGTAGAGGATATGTATTTTAGGGTATAAACTAATTTAAATAAAATGTTTTTGTCACATAAATCCATTCGCACATTCGCATAATACAAGACAGTTATACCCATAAGCTTAATCTGACAATGAGTATAGTATAACACTGAGTAATGCTGGCCGTCGGCCAGTTCTTAAATAATACAACTGACAAGTTTAACAAAATCGACGTAATACAAATAATCAAGAAGACTGTATGTATAACTCAGTGGCATGTGTCTATAAATGCGTTAAAATCGATCTTTTTTCGCAAATCTTTTTTTCATCATTTACGTTCACGCCATGAAAAATTATTTTCGCACGCTAATCATCAGTAAAACAAACCAAGCCACGAAAATTATTTCCGACGCAAAAAATCAATTAGACTTCAAGTTCGTATATAGCAAAATATATAAGTGGCGAAGCTCCGTAACATCATCTCCCTCTTTTTATCGTTCCCCCGATTTGATCTCCCCCGTATGCCGTACGTAGGTATACACACTTTGATACATACGTACACACGTTCATCTCGCCCCTCTCATTCAACATACGAGTACGCATACACACACACACGCATCTGCTAACATCGCACAGTCGCACTTTCGCACGTAACCAACGCGACGGAAGCTGCGAAAATCGTCGTCCGCTTGATGGGTTCTACTCGACGTCGTCTTCTAGGTCGACTGATGTACAGTGAGTGTCGCCTATATAACGATGACGAGTCGCAGCAACGGTAGTTGAGACGGGACTGTAGGTTATTTTTCACATAGAGGGTGATTTCGTATCGGGGGAGACGTATCGCGCGAGTAGTTTTGGGGGATGAGCTCTGCATTTGCTTATACACATGGACTTTTGTTGCGATATCGTTGGCTTATACGAACAAAATGCAGTTTATTTTTTTAATGTATATGCGCTGTGGCTTTGATTTGCAGAAATGAGTGCGGTTGTGCTAATTTCAGAGATATTTGTTTCATAATGTGAATACATTTTCGGGACTTATATGCATCTATAGTTGTAAATTAATAATAGAAGATAAACAAATAATAATCAGTATTAAAACTTTTTGTTTTTATCTAATTTATTGTATAAGCCACAATTTGATAAAAAACAAATGGCTGCACAAGATCGCAAAAAATTAATATTCCATTATCTTTATTCTGCAGGGTATGAGTATTCACATCTAATATTCTCTTTGCACCATTTTTTTGCAATTATAATCCATAGACATTCTTTACGTAATATTTTATGAAGAAACATCGCCTTTTATACACGATTGTAATAGTAAAAGAATATTTAGAAATATTGCAGACATTTTTGAAGTTTTAAATGCGCGTGGAAAAAAGTATTAATGCAAAACTAATTTACCGAGTGATATTGCCTGTTTTGCTGACAGCGTTTATAATTGTGTACTTTAATATTTTAGTGTCGTTTAATTTTTTTCACAGAATTTCAATAATTATTTAGAGACACTCATTTTAAACTTTATCGATCCTGATGTTCAATTTATTGTTAAATTACACATTAATACAACTTTATATTAAATGTTTGTGCGCATCCTACTTCATGTTATGGAAATCTGCAACAGAAAAATCACAAAAATTTTATGACGAAGTTTCAACTTATAAAAGGGGAGGAATAAGGTTCAAACAAAACTGAACAAGATAAAAATAGATTGCTTGGTTAAAATAATCTCTGCAAAACAACAATTATAATCAATTATAATCATTATTAGTAAACTGAAAACTCATGATATTAACTGCATTACACTTCATTATACTCATTACATGTGAATATAACGAAAACATATTTGTAAAGTTTATGCTTAGATAAAACCTTTTCTTTATAAACAATTCTACCATAAACGCTAGAGTTGCTGCAGTATATCCAGATGCTAAAATAACAGCTAGAAGCTTGACGAAGAAGTGCTCCGACTCACTTTTCTCGTGTCGATCGTCGTTTTCCTCTTGTAAAATCTTTTTGTTCACTTGGTCAAACGTCTGTTGCAGTTTGATACGAAATTCCGGATTCTTGAATGTACCTCAGAATTTCCGCAAATCTCTCGAAAAAGAGAGTACAAAGTAAACAAGCGGTGGTTTTGCAATTTTCAATATCAACGATCCGTCCTCCGCTTTCTGGTACTTATGCAGAATTTCTTCCGCCTTCCATTCACTCTCGATGCAGATTCGCGTTTTTGTTCGATCTTTAACGTATTCCAAGATGCATTCCTCATTGATAGTTATAATATCTCTACCCTGGATTGCAAGTTCTTCAGTGACTGATCGATGTGTTCGGTAAAGATCCGATCGTAGTTCCGATCATAGATGAATACAGCTAGTTTAGAATCTTCTAAATCCTGGTAGCTTTCGAACGAAACTTCTCCTTGTTCAACGTTTATGGCCACTATGGCGGAGTACAAATGCGTGTAAATGAGTATAAATTATGCAAAATAGCGTTCAAACGCGATCTGATATTTATGGATACGCCCATAACTTCCTTTCCGCACTCTGAAGCAATGACTATATTTGTTTTTTTACCGCCCACTTTAGCGGTGCCATCGATGTCCATATATTTATGGCGCCTGCTCTTCTGTGCCTTCCTTTTCAGTGCATACTCGGTTAACGTACAATCCTTACCACCTAAATAAGCGATGATACCATTTGCGTGCTTACTTACTATTATAGAAGCGGTGGATTGTTAACCAAAGCAAGTTGAATCGGATGGCCGTTTACATTTCTCAATTTGTACGGGAAAAGTTGGACCGAATCAGAGTCAAAGAACTCTTTCGTCGTGGTATCGTGAACGGATTAATATTTAAAAGCGTAGGGACAGCGTCACAGTAATCTTCATTTTGATTTACTGTGAGCACTGACAGATCTAGAAATTTCTTCGTCCATCCGCGCCTCAGAATTGAATCGACATTTTTTTTCGAGAATGATTATATCTTCGCAAAAGGTCACAATCAGGCAATGAGCTTGGACCAAGGGTGTAACTTTATTGAACAAATCAAATTTTTATCGCATCCATAGAGACTTTCGTGAAAAAGGGAAATAGATTTTTCGCCGTTCAAAGCATGACTAATTTTTGAAAAGAGGAATGCGAAGTATAAATCGTAGGAAGCACACGAAGCTTTTAAAAAATCATGCTAAACATGGACTCAGGTTGTTTTGCCTTGGAGCCACAGATTATCCATAGAAGATAACCATGGAAAGATGTTCTTTTTTCAACGCTCATTAATTCAATCATGTGAAGAAATAAAAACGAGAAAATTAATTTACGTGGCTTTGGAACACACTTGATGATACAGAAAAATCAAATTTTCAAGTTTATTTATCAAACAAATCTACTATTGGAATATAGAATAATGAAATTCGCGTATAAGTACAATAAATCATCCCATTAACCCGTCGTCCATCCTCCCAAAATCGTTTGCCCTCATCGCCACCCGAATAAGAATCTCGGCGATCTCACACCACAGCTCTCGTGCTTTTTTCCTCGTGTCCGCGCGTGATTCTCTTTCTCTCACCCGGGAATCGCGTCGAGTCTCGCGCATTCCACCGCGCGACGGCTGCGTACGATCGAAAATAGTTGCGAGGCTGCTCCGACCGTGGACCTCTTTCACCCACGCGCGATCGAAATAGCCGCTCCGCTGACGAAGCCGAATCGGCCCGAAAAAGCGAGGGAACGCGAGAGAGAACGGATGGGACTCGTATTTACCCGTTTTATTATGCGCCTCGGCGAGAATCTTCAAAGGACTTTTATAAGTGATTGGGGACTGTTGGAAGGTTTGGAGGGAGATTCGCTGATGATGATTCGATTCTCGGTTGCTTTTATAGTTTTGGCTTGTTGACTAGTTTTGGAAGTAGTGAAGAGGCGGATCGAGTTGCTTAATGGAAATCGGTATTTGAACGTGGCGCGCTTTTCGCAAGTTTGATTATGCTATCGATATTGGCGAACTCGATTAATTAATTGCTTCGAGAGTCGACGCATGCGCGGTACTTGTGCGCGGCTGATTCGAAAATCAGATGAACTGGTTCAAGCTGATTAAAAAATGAAGGTATACGCGACAAGTCAGCAACCATTATTAATCTTTAAAAAAGACCTTTGGTTGCCCTTTTTTTTTATATATATATATATAAGACTAATATTGAATAAAAGATACAGGTGCAAAGTAAAATATTTCGTATGACGCAGAAACTCGATTGCACTCAGTCTGGATGAACAGTCGTTCATGGAATCCGTACAAATGCCGGTACCAAATTGGTGCGAAGCCTCGCAGCGTCATCCTCGTTACCTGGACTATACTGTACTGCAGTCATGAAATTTAGCTGCAAGCTCGTTTGCAACATCAGTGATCAAACTGCAAAAGAAAAGTAAACTCTTCCGCCCTCGCAAAAAATCTTGCCGACATTTTGAATTGAATACATGATTGTAATCGATAAAAGTTCGAATGCTTCGATTTTCATCTAAAATATGGAATCGAATAACCAAATGACTGGAAACTTAAGTGAAGAAGAGGCACTACACCTGGCCGTGCGTTCCGGAAACGTGCAGACGGTAGCAGAGCTTTTGAAAAGGTATATGCTAGCACTCTGTTTACATCCTTCAACATCATTTAAAACTACAAGTTCGTAAAAACAATCTAAAGGTACATTTATTTATCTGCAGCGATATTTGCCCAAACATTCAAAACAGCGTAAGAGAGATGCCTCTACACTTGGCTTGCCGACCAGGTGACAAGAAAATAGTCGAGCTTGCGGACAGACTGGAGATACTGAAGCTTCTATGGGAGAATGGCGCGCGAATCAATGCCAAGGCCGGGCAGAGAAAAGAGACTGCGCTTCACATAGCCGTGAAGTTTCAACAGGTGGGATATAGCAGCTATCTTCTGGAATGTAACGTACAGTGTAATTGCAGTTAAAAATTTAAGATATTAATTTAATTTTAGAGTTCTTAATGATACATTTGATATTTCACTGATCCATCAAACGTATGAGATTTTTCCACTTTTATAAGGAAGTGTGTGATAGTGAAAAATAAACAAAATTCTTAACTATATGGCAAAACATTTTGATAAATACAACTTCGCAGGTGGAAGTCGTGAGCTTTCTACTCCAAAGCGGAGCGAACGCGAACGCGCGTGACAAGGACGAACGCAGCCCCTTGCATCTGGTCGTTTTTTCGACCACTGTCAGCAACAGCGAAGCTCTTGTCCAGTTACTCGTACAACGTGGAGCTAATCTTCACGCTCAAGACTCACGATGGAGGACTCCTTTGATTGAGGCCGCGTGCAGTGGAAATGTGGACGTTGCCAAGTTACTGCTCAAAGCTGGGTAAGCAGAGAGGGTTATTAAATGATAATCTACATTTGTTGTATCAATACAGCAGACGAAACTTTTAAATAAAAAAATAATCCATATCCTTTGATCTCACAAAAAAAATAAAAAAAAAAAAAAATATATTAAGTATAGCTAAACTCCTCCATTCTATCTTTGTGAATTGTTTGACGAGCAGCGCACAGATCGACTACAGAAATCGATTGGGTCTGACAGCCCTCTTCTACGCCTGCGAGACTCAAAATCCGATCATGACACGTCTGCTTTTGGACCACAAGGCCAATCCTCAAATCCAGGATCAGCGCAAACGTTCAACACCCTTACACTTCGTTGCGGGCAGCGGTCGATATTACACTTTCGTTGACGACTCGGCCAACCGATCTCATGTAATCGCTCAGATTCTCCTGGAGAACGGAGCTAACGTAGATGCTGTGGACATTGGCGGATCCACAGCTTTGCACATCGCTGTGGATACCAAAGATGAGAAGCTCGCCAAGGTGCTGATCGAAGCTGGAGCTCAGGTGAATGCAAGGGATGAGTACGGAAACACTCCGTTACATGTTCTCCTGCTCACGGCACAGGAGGACTGCTGCAACGAGGACAGGCTGGAGCGGATGGCTGCTTTGCTGATTGACAGAGGTAAGAAGGAATAGAGGCCGTAACATGATATTGATTGACAAATCAGTCTTTCTTACTTATCCGATAGGTGTCAACGTGGACGAGCAAAACGACAACCAAGAGACACCCCTACATTTCGCCCTGTTCAGAGGCAATCCCGTTATTGTAAATCTTCTGCTGGATCACAATGCAGCTCTCTCTACTCTCTGGCATACTCAGAAGGGAAGCTTGCCATTTCTCCACGAGTCACCGGCTTGCAATTATGGTCCAGAAGTCTGCGGAGATAACATCGAGGAGGCTTTTACGCCGATGAACGTAGCCGCAGCCTTGGGTCACACTAACGTCGTTCAGCTCCTATTGAACTGTGGCGTTGATGTGGAAGAAGAAAATTTTACCGGGAGCCACGATGTTCTCAAGACGCCGCTGTATTTTGCTGTGAAGAATAAAAGATACGAGGTGGCCAAGATGTTGTTGGACGCCGGGTGTAAGATTAACAGGTAATTTGCGATTATCTGCACAAGTTGTTCTTTTATATTAAATTTAATCGATTTCATCAGGTCCGTTCTTCACAATACTACAGTACTCCATGTAGCGATATCGCAAGCTAGCGTAGCCTTGACATACCTCCTGATGGAATACGGCGCCGATTGCACTTTCAAAGACGTCTACGGTCGGACAGCCCTAAGTTGTGCCGTCGAATATGAGCGAGAATCCCTCGGGAAAGTCGCCAGGATCCTCATCATGTATCACGTCAAGCAGGCCTTTCAGAACGCGAAGATCAGCGATGATGACTCTGAGACGATACGATCCAAGAAGTGGCTGCAAGAGTTAAAATCTGGCTGTGAGGAAGAACTCGTCAAGATGAAGGAGAGTATTTTGTGCGAAAATTTCTCCATGTATGCCCTTCTAACAAAAAGCGTTTTTTCTCTGGCTGTGTGCTTGGGAAATGAGAAAATCGTTGAATACTTTATGGTAGAAGACGTTGAGGGCAAGTACCCAATTTATTGTGATATGTTAAGGATTCGGTTTGATCTGGCGTTGAAGCGGAAAGAGTTGCTTAACTCTGCGAGATCTGCTTTGGACTTGGTATTTAGGAACATTGTAAAGGAGTTGGGGTACGAGACGTTACCTGACATCGTTGTACAAAAGATACTAGACTATTGCAATCTTAGAGACCTGAGTAAGATTACAGATATTCTAAAGTGATGCGATCGATACAACATGATATAGACAAGATGATAAAGAGAAAGCATGTTTTTGTATTTTTATAATTTTATCTTTGTCAGTAATAAAGTTTACAATTTCACTGTATCTTGTAAATAAATACTCAATAGACTTATAATTATATCTTTGCATCGAAGTGATATTCGATCGACATAACACGCAGTAGTAACGCCATTATGAAAACAAGGGCCCAAAAAATCTTTGTGAAAAACGTTAACGTCAATATTTACTTTAGAGATTACAAAAGTTGAACGCTCGACAGAATTGCAGTCAGTTTGATCGTTCGCACGATGCTCACATGCACTTCGAATGAAATTCACTTGTATTCTCAGTTGAAGAGTTGGTAGACTGAGATGTATATAGCGTGAATAGGAATTTGTCGGATAGTTTAAGTTTTCGTAAATTCCATTCGAGGTGTAAATAAGGAGATTTAAATTGGTTATTTTCGTACAGTTATGACTTAACTTTAATAACTTTCATAGACAGACAGGAAACCGTATTTCCATATCTGGTGTCTCTGCTAAAATAAACACTAAGGAAATATATTACGACGAGTTGCATAAAAAATTAAGGTAACAGCCAAAGTTTTTAAAATTTGTTCAACTGCTATTAAAATATGTACGAGAAAAAGCTTGACAAGTTTGACAATTTTCGGAAAATACGAAAACTAGAGAATCTGACCGCCTGAGTCAATCAATATCTTATCAGTAAATGCATAATATTGTTTATGAAATGCATATGTGATTTTTAGCATTTAAAATATCAGTAAATTGAATTTTACTGCATCCGTACTAGTTATGAAAGGAATAGTTGTTAAAAGCAATGTCTTTCTAACATTTATGCAACTCTTCAGCAGTATCACCCAACTTGAACAAACTCGACTATAATACACTATACGTATTTTTTATTTTCTCATGATATGGAATGGTATCTCCTTTCATTCCTTCAATTATTTCCTAAGTTACTAGATACGAGAAGTGAATGAATTTTCTTTAAGAATATATTGTCGCTGGTCACGGAAGCCAACGAACGAATTTACATTGGCTTCTGTCGAATTGACGTGCCTTCGTTAAAAGTCTCTGTCTACATAAAAATAATAAAACAAATCGAAATTAATGTCAATCTTCAAAATTTACATTTTCATTCTGAGGTGATTTCTTTTTTGTTCGGTTATAAACAGATTCAGTAAACATAATATTATCTTGATAATCACACATTGCAAGATCTTTACGGTCTTTACGCTTTATCCATTCGCTATTTCTACTTATTTACAACTTTACCGCAAGCATCTTGTAGGTACTTCAATACTGCTCGCTATATTTGCAAAATATTTGATCTCATATAATTGAATAATCTTTCTTATAACCGTGGAGTTTCTTTCCTTTTGGGAAACAGCTAAATGAAACGTGGCTCGTCATAAGTTCCGAGCTATTTACACGTTGGAATGCATTCTGAGGTCTTACAAACTAAAGTACATCCTTATTTAATTATTTACAATTTTCAAAAATACAATACAGGACAAAAAAAGAATTTTAAAATATATTTTTTTTGCATCTAATGATACATTATAATACAGCTAAAAATATAACTAATCGAACCTAAATAATCAGGATTACTTATGGCTTCAAGAATCTTAAGTAGAATAAGATGGCAACGAACAGACATACTCTTAACGTTTAATATCTTAGAATAAACGGGAATTGAATAATAACACGGGTAAAACGAACGTTTGCTTTTTTCATCAACAAGCAAATCGTTGATTTATCCCTAAATGCTAAAATACGAGGAATATCTCGAGTCCGGTGGCAAGAAAGTAATAATCCATCTGTTTTACCGACTTTAAAAAAAATTATCAAATAAAAATTATTTCATACCTTCAAGATGAAACGTAATTAGTTTCGCACAATATTATTTCCACAATACGATTAGTAAATACAAAACGAATTTAAGATATTTTATCGGGATTTTCAACCATAAAAAAACTTGACGAGTTCCCAACCACCCAGTCAGTAAAACAGTACTTTCGTGCCCCCTAAAAATCACAATCGTCTAAAGTCGAAATCACGAAGATGCTTCGTAGCGCGTTAACAGTTACCGTGTTCAAAACCCACATCCACCCATTCTACCACATAACTTGAAAGCTCCGATGAAAAAAGCATCTCTGTGGCACGATGAATCTTCGCTCGTTGATTTCGTTTTTAGGTAACGATGATAAATTAACTGACGCTCGGATTTGATCATCTGAAGACGAAGAGCAGGGCGATGATCGACACAAGGATCGAGATGTTCAGTGAGTTGCTCGAAGCTTTGTCACAGTCCAGTCTGTCCCGGTGGTAAAAAGTTGCCGGTGGATGTTCATCACCCGGCTTGCACTGCTCTTTGCGCTGGGCGAACTCCTCCTGCAATATGTTTGAATTAGCATTCGTCAAAATCGAAATAAAAATGACACGAAAACTCGTAGTTGAAAATTCGTATTTGAAAATTCTTGAAATCGTCATATAAAAGTCAAGTTGTTATTAAACTTCTTCGGTGTATACGTGATATTACATTTTTTTACTGTAACCTGACATGCTACTCTATTGGCAATAAACTCGATAGCAAATAAAAATTTGCGCATTTTGAAATCGTCACCGCGCCGGGTGATCGCAGCGTCTACAATGCTTGAAAAAGTAAAAAATAGTTTTTCAGCTTCCATTTGATTAAATCCCGGAAGCTGAGAGTAATATCGCTTGATTAAACTATTTAAACCTCGGAAAGTGTCATTATCCCTTTTACGACTTCCTCTTTAAACTAAATCAGTCGTATCCGACATGTCCGCTTCGGCGCGCAAGGCAACAAAAGCGCAAGGAGACAGAAAGTCCCCGTAAAACAAAAATATCCGAACGTCGGCCAATCGAACGGTAAAACTCTCGTAAAAGCTGGCGGCGTAGATGTCGCTGCGGTCAAGTCGTAAACTCATGGCTGTCTGTTTTATTATACCTGGCAGAGGTCTCGGCAGGGCGGACAAATCAAGGCGCCCTTGTGAAGCCACTCGTTCTGCATTATCCTGATGGCGATCTCTTGGCCGGCGTGGTAACACGTGTACGTGTAATTCGTGACCTGCGGGCAGACGGAAGGAAGAATATCAGCTGCAGATATATATAGAAGGTATGCGCAAGGGAACCGCGCCGACGTTATTTATTTCAGCGCGCGAGTTGGATAAGGTAAGGGCTAGAGAGCTTAGAGAGAGAGAGAGAGAGAGAGAGAGAGACAGAGAGAGAGAGAGAGATATGCATTATTTGAGTCGTAGATCCAAGTTGGGCGATATAGTGTAATGCCAGTTGAGGGGATATAAATTTAATTGTGCGGCCGATTAATCGCTAGCGAAGGTACAAATTGTCCGGGTGTAAGTTAGAGGAAGTTCGCGGTTCTTGATTATCTACCTCGTGTAATGTAAAGCAGCTGTGCCGTGGGATGATAACGTTAAATTATTCAACTTTATCAGAGACAGTCTTACGGTTATTTCTTGATTTGTACGTTTACTCTTTTTCTTTTTCTTGCAGTAAATGTTTTCTCGGATGCATTTGTTTTTTGCGAAGTAAAAAGTCTAATTGAAACTTACTCTTTTATCTTTGCTAAATTATAATTGGCTAAGATCAACGCACGTTTTACAAACCAATATATACCAGACTCGAATGCTTAAAGAAAACTTGATATTTGTATAGAAGCAAAGAAAGATAATCATTATTAGAAAGCTCAGTAAAAGGAATCATTTCTACACACGACAACCGTCACGCTTCCTTAAACTAAATCAACGAGAGCTGCGGACGCGTCAATTGCGCCGACGTCGTTAGATTCTCTCGCACGTGATTATTGGGGTCGTTAGCACTGGGACACGCGTTTCCACGTAGCTAGGTATATGTACCCACCATAATGTGAAGTCGTCCAGCCTCGCACTTGTACTGGTAGCAGCCAGAGCCCCAGTGCTGCCATTGTCGGACTTGCTTGCACGTACGCTCCTCCCACATCTGGTTCGTGTGATCGAAGCAGCGCGAATTCTCGCCGTACTTCTCCAGGGCGAAGTTCTTCTTCGGATCTGTGAATGCAGTGATGAGTTTGGCTTGGTTTATCGTTAGGGTGATTAGTTTCTTTAATTAAAGGTAAAACGATAAGCAACAGTTATTAAGGTATTAAGTCAAGTCAAAAAACAATATCAAAGTCTTCCGGAACCAGCCGCCGCTATAAAATTGTCAGTGCAAGAAAGTAACTCAAACTTCAGACGAAATAACAAGCAATAAACCTCATAGGAATGGTTTCTCCGTATCACTGCTTGGAGCCAAACAAAAACCGCCTTCGTACCTTCCGTATTTTTTTCACAGAATTTATAAGTGAAATCCTCTTATGCAAACGGCAAAAGAGAATAAGAAGTCTCGCGCGCGACTTTTTCACGACTTCCTTGTAAACCCGCGTCTCGGGTTTTAGGCCGGGTATACCGACAAAGCGAATATTTGCGAGAGTGAGCTGCTCGCCTGCAGCCGTAAAGCATCGGAGCAGCTCGTAAACGTAATCGTAAACGCGCGCGTGCGCGCTCGGTTTGAGAGTGCCGCAGAAAGAGATGTGGGACGACGGCGCGAGGAAGGATACAGTTATGCGCTGGATGCGTACAGTTTGGAAAGGTTTTCCTTTTCCGCTCGAGCTTTCACTCTGCGTTGTTTTTTCCGTCAGCTTTGCCTTACGGTGATATTTTAGTTGTTTTGTTTCCTTTAGAAGATTATTTAATGATATTATTTACACAAGAAAGTAAAAGTTGCAATACGATTCGGTACCTCGAGCTGGTTCGATTTTTAATTTGAAAAAGTTCATCGTAGTTTCTAAGACTTACGTGGATTATTGTCTTCGTAGAGACAATGGGAGCCGCGGACGATGGTGTTGTTGGCACGCCAGGTGAATTCCTGATTGTAAGGGCAGTAGTCGGCCAATGAAACTGAACCGCCGTAATATTCCTCGCGACCACGTGGCACGTTTGGAATCCAGTCAAAATTCTGCCATAATAGTAAAAAAAAAAACATTTTAAAGCGACAGACATCGAGTTATTTGAGTTCTTTTTATTACGTATGCATTACTGGTTTTATTAAGTTACATATTGTTAATACACACTTGCTATGCAACACGTTGATTGCTGATCATAAACAAATACTTAAACCGCGATATGAAAAACTTTCAGGCATACGTTTCAGGTGTAATTAATTAACGTAAACTGTACAACATGAAACTAACCTGATATTGTTTTGGCAATGGCTGCGGATATTCGACGAGGTTGCACAGGGCGACTGAGCTGCGGTCGTCAGTGCATTCGGTCTGCAGTGGGTCGCGCTTTACCTTGTTGCAGAAAGGGTGGATGGACCTACCACTGTAAATGAAATTACAATCAGTCCATATTCGTATTTACTAATTGCTATTTTCGAATGAGGATATAATTTTGTGAACATAGGGTTTAAACTTTTATGTTAAATCATTCAGGTACTTACGGATCTTCGTTATTTTTCCTACATGGCAGCAAAAACATTTAAATTTTATAGAAGCGTTAGTAAAGTTATTTTAAGTATTATCAAGAGAAAGAGCGTCAGTTGCAAGTCTCTACATAAATAAACCAAATGAGACTTCTTAATAAAAAGTGGCGCGCAAATATAAAATATTGATTTTTTTAAAATAAATTTAGTACGATTTTGCAGAGTTATAGCGATTTCTTCATATTAAGAAAGGTATAGGTTTTGCTGTCGTCTCAGATAAAGCATTTCAAGCAGGAAGAAAAAAGAAACGAAAAGTAACATACGAGAACTTGGACGATTTGGCGACGATCCACTCCTTGCAGGACTTCATGGCGAAATCACAGCCGAGCTTGCGGCCCCAGCCGAGCTCTTGAGCCATCGAGTAGTTGGCGCTGTACCAGCCCGTGTCCTCCATCAGCGCGAGCGTAATCCTCGAGTAGACCGGGTTCTGCGTGTGCGTACCCGTCATCGCCTCGTTCTGTGGACAGTGTGACAAGCACAACGACAAGTCAGTGATCTGCTCGGCCGTTTATGTACACAGCTACTCAGTTCTCATCCCATGAGAAGCTGTGCCATACGTATTAAATATGGAAAAATCACGAAAAAAGGTACGCATTTCTTGACTCCGGAAAACTCTTAAATTTTCATGATTTTTCCTTATATTCAATTGCAGGTAACGTTTGACCAAATCAAGCATTTTTTTCTAAATCAAAGCTTTTTTCCGTTCTTTCATCCTGCCGACATACATTTTATGTTTGTGCTCTCATGTATTAAGTACGTATCGCTAAACAATGACTAGTTTTCGACGTATTCGAGTTGTCGAGAAAACAGTGTTATAAGCCACTCCTTCAGTGTTGAAGCGTAGTTTTGCATTGTTTCAAACATGCACAATTAGAAAATAAGTGGTCCAAGTGTGTGCCCAACAATTTTTTTTCACCGTTTTTGAAGTCAAAAAAGTGAATTTTTCCCGTAGAATTTTCCCCATACAATCAATGGGCTATTATTGGCAAAAAATTAGTAGGTCATTTGAAAGGATGGAAACAGATCAATAGCAGAGCTTACTATAAATTATAACTGGCGTGTCAGTCATTGTCATATATAATTAGAATTGAATTGCAATTGGAAAGCTAAATTCAACAAGTTATCAATAAAATGTATTAAAAACCAGCCGCAAAGGATATAAGTACGTCTCGTGCACTTTTCTTAGAATCATATAAGTATCTTGAAATGAAAATTCTAGACGTTACGCTTATAGAAAACTCTCTAGGAAAGACAACTTCAGTAATGCTCTTTTAACTGGACAATCGATTATACTAACCTCGAAAACACGTTTTTCCCAGTGCGTAAGCGCAGTGCCATCCTCGCCCTGATCCTCGAGTTCGGCGCCTTCAAGATCACGGCAGTCGAAGTGTGCCCGAACCTCCGCTCGAACCCTGGGCGTAACGATCATCTGCATCGCCCTTCGAACGCTGCCTCCGTGTACCTGCCAGCTGTGTCTTATCACCGTTCTTATCGTGTTCTCGCTCCACTGATGCGTCTGCAGTCTGTTGATAAAAGGAATCATTCATTCATCTTAATTTTCCAATTCGCAGTTACATTTTTGGTTGATTTCGTGACGAACTAAAATTTTAAATTAAAGAAGAGATTTCAGATAATTTAATGGGAGAGGTGCCATTAGTCTGAGTGGTTCGGCAGTGATAATGCCTATAATTAGTGATAATAATGTAAAGGGTTTTCTAATGAAACGGATTTTCAGTAGATTAAGGTGAATGCTCGAACATTCAGAATACCATTAACGACAGCTCGAATAGCAAATTAATTGAATTTCGCTGGGTTAAAAGGCATTCGGATGGATTCCGCTTGAATCGAGATAACAAGCCTATTATCGGTTTTATTCCAGTATATTATATAGAACAACGTAAAATTAATCGTATCCTCTAATCGACCGTGTGAGTATAATTATATCCCCTAAAAAGAAGAAGCCCGTCGTCTTCAAAGGAAACTAATCAGAGACACTCAAAAAACTCGAGAAGAAAGAATATTTTTCACCTCATTTACCGCCATAGTTTTTGCACGTGGCGCACGCCATTCATCATTCCAAGAAGCTAAAGATGTCTCGTGCCACGATGGCGATAGAAATGTCAATGAAGTCAACTGGAAATAGCTCGGCTACTTACTTATTGAATTTGTTTTATCTGAGTGTTGTATAAGCCCGCGAGTTAATTTTATTAAAGGATTAAATAAATTATGATATGGAGTTTCGATCAGATATCAATAAGAAATCGATAGAAAAGTTTTGTGACACCAGTTAAGAATTTACCGTTATACATTCAGACACAACGAAAGTAAGCTTGAATATTAGATTTGCGAAAAATCACACCGCTGTACTTTGCGAAGCAATCCGAAAACGAATTAAAAAGTCCATTCCGAGAAACTACCCGCATACCATGTAAAAAAAGCTTGCGAAAAAAGTAAGCTCATCTCCAAACAGAGAGAAGAGAAAATCCAAGAGAAAAAGCAGTTTGCCCGATGTATTTGCTTTTAAAATTGAAAAATTTCTCTAGACACGCTTCGGAGGACGTGATAAACCTCGCTGTCGTTTTCCCCTTCGAAGAGCATGCAAGAGATGGTAGACTTTGAGGCGAAGGAATCGCGTCGAAAGGAACTCGAAAAAAATAGATGCTCACACGACGTTATTTCTCAACAGTTATGTCGAGAGAATTCCTTCTTCGAGGGTACCAGGAATTTATATTTTTTTCAGTTTTATTTATTTTTAGATTTAAAAAAAATGTGAATCTTTATCAATCAACGTCATTGCCAGTGGTGCTTGAACATATAATCCTAATACGAGTTCAACTATTTTTTTCAGAAATATTGATATACAATAAGCAAACGTTCCGTGCCAATTACGTAACTCGCTCACCCATGCAAAAGCCTCAATTTGTTGCAGGAGACTGTAAAATGAAGCCAGCGCATGAATTTCGCTGCTCTTTGTAAATTGTACGCCCATGCAAATTGCGAGGGGATGAGCAGCAATTAAAAGACTTTTTACCGCTTAAATACGATTTTAATTGCATTGGCAAACGTCAAAAGATCGATGTGATTTTTTAATTCGTTTCGCTTGCTTTGATTAAAATGTTTGTACATGTTTGCAGACGATTCATTAATCAACGAAGATGTATGTACTTTACGGTGATTTCAGAATTATCGGATATATTCTATATGCATACAAATATTCAGTACGTAAATAACGAGAAACGTATTCCTTTATATCTTTTTAATGTTCGAACCAAGCTATATAAGTCTTTTACTTTTATTTTTAATAGCTACAAATGAACTTGTAAAACTTTAGAAACAACAATTGAATTCGGTCATATTTTGTCAATTTGAAGTTGTAATACATTGAAAATATCGTAAAATCAATCTAATGACACAATAAAAAAGTCAATTATATAAATAACCTGCAACAGTCTACAGTTATAAATTCCAGACTTCACTCCTTACTAGGTATATCGAATAGGAAAAACTGAAAGTTCCATGAAAAGCAATACTTACGTAGTATTAAGAAAAGGTTTTCCGGTCTCCGTCCTCTTGGTCCTGGGTTCGCCTCGATCGTCTCGGTAAAACGCATAGAGACTGACGGAAAATCCTAGGGCGTGGAGTATTTCGTGTTTGACGGTGCTCAGCAACGTTTCCAACTCCTGGGGCTTCGTGCTGATGCTTTCCGGGCAGAGGTTCGCGTGACCTGCTATCGGCCTGCGATTACAAAGCAAATGTAGATGAGATATGAGGGTTCCTTGTTTTCCGCGGAGGTGGGAATGATGTTTGCGCAAAGAGAGAAAGAGGGAGAAAGGGAGAGAGAGAGTGAGAGCGTTCTGTTTGTTATAGATATGAAGAAATACTTTTTTTTCTTCGAAAAAGTTTACTTATCTAGTTTTAATTTACGATTTCTGCATAAAAAGAAACTTTGTAAGACTTCCAGTTTTTGAAAGGTACATTTTTCATTTATTATCCGAGTTATTTAAAAGAGATAAAATTGACTTAGAATACTATTCTAGGAATCAAAACTCGAAAGCTGTTGTTGGCTGCGAAGTGCTTTTATTTTGGTCGATCGAAGTTTGAAGCGTACAGCTTCATTTTTCCACATTCACTATTCGCGCACTTTTAGGTGTAAACAAATTGAATTGACAGTACGTTCAAATCAAGCTATTAATTTTAGAACCAATTTAATTATTGTTGGAAACGAACACTATCGGAAGACAATAAGTTGATTTATGGTATCGGAATGACTTAAACGAATTCAAGTCCAATCTTACTGCAGAAATTGTTCTTCGCGTAATATTCTAGTAACTTTTAATAACCCCATGAAGTGAAGCAATATCAAATGGAACAACGCTCTCGTTTTTATCGTGGCGGGAGAGAAAAATTTCATAAAAGGGTATCTAATAATAGAATTTCAAATCAAAAAGCTTTACGACTGGAAAGCCCTTTAATAAAACATTTAATATGAATAGGATCCAGGTCTGACTGTAGCCGCGCCGAGAAGACGACGGAAGTAAAAGAAGACGAGGCAGAAGCACCCGTTCAGTTCAGTTATCCACGAGACGTCAAAGGGTTTAAAAAGAATCCGGTGAATTTTAATTTCGCTTCGGGGCAGTTTCTTTTATTATGTTAATGCGCGCTCTTAATTCAGGAGAGATCGTTTAAGTGGATCATAACCGTCATTGGCTTCTGTTTCAAAATGAGTAGCATTGATAACGTTTTTCTGGAATTTCGAAAAATACGAGCTTGTATTCGCTCGGCACGAATAGATACACAACTCACCGATCGAGGGCAGCTTCCTGTTGGCAGTGGGCGGCGTAGGCAACGGTCAGACCCTTTTTACATCTTTCCGTGGACATGGCAGACACGTAGAAGACGAAGTCCGCGCCGTTGATACCTTCTCCAGGGACACTGGCTGGTTCGACACGGCAGTTGAGACCCGCCTTGTTGCATACTCTACAAGCCTGCGCGAGAAATGGTATTTCAAAAATAAAACCAAGCATATATATAATCCCCGAATGTTTGATCCGCCGTACGAGTTAAGATAACTCGAGAATGAAAAGTGAATGCAGAAACTCACATCGAGATGCTGCTCAGGTACGACGACTTCGCCGCACATAGTCTCTGACCTGCACGTGTCGATGCAGTGCGTCAGATTGTCTTTGACGAACACCTGCGTGCTCTGGCATTTCCTGCAACGAAAAGTTACAAAATTATACCAGATGCATACAACAGCGACTCGTGTGCGCAATCGGCCGATTTCATCCATTTCCATATCAGTCGCAAATTGCAAATCACCGTAATAAACCTCCCCAGCCGTTGTCTCGGATCCATTAAATTAAAGGGAAAGGCGAGGGCATTATTCCGCTCGATCTCCGGCTGAAAATTCGCGGATAAATCACCTGGAATCGAGATTATCAATCGTCTCGTTCCGCGGAGAAGAAAATCGGCTCTCCCCCTTCTCCTGCTCCTGATTTCGTCGAACTGTGCTCTCGGCAATAACCATTAACAATGAATCCCTTGGCACCGACAGAGCGAAGATGAAAATCGCGAGATTCTTATCCGACCTTTTTTCTTCCTGCGCTTTTCTGTCCTCTTCTTTTTTTTCTTTCAATGCCGAACGAATCGTCGGATCTGCAGCCGGGGGAGAGAATTTCTGCTTGCGCGCCTTCGCCTTCCTTTGTTTTAGTTTACTTTTTTCTATCTGTCTGCAGAGAAGAAAAATGAACCCAGGGCGCTTTAATTTTTTGATGCGGGAATGTCTCGAAGTTGTTTTCGAATTCCTCGAGTTAACGGATGACGAGGCCGAATTCTCTTGGAAGAATTTTTTCATCGCGAACTGATGCTCAATATAGTTTAATTGTAATTTTAATGTACGCATAGACGATAAAAGCTTAAGAAGACGATAGACACAACAAAATACTTTTGTTATTGAAAGAATAATTCGAGATAATGTATGAAACAATTGATAATCAACAGACAATGTATCTATAGGAATTTAATCTACCCCAACGGAAAACACTATCTCTTGAAATCGAGAATAATCTGACTTTCCTCGATACATTTATTCGCTCACTCAACCGGTCAGTGCTCCGAGCAATAAAGGTCGATAATTGTGCCTACATTTTCTTCCCCCCCCCCCTTTGGTTTCTACTATTAGATGACTGTGCACATTTTTTTCAGTAAAGAGACACCGAGATAAACAGTCGCTTTTTCCGGAGCTTCTAGTCGCGATATCTATTGTATAGCATGCCTGGGTTTAGAGAAGGAAATGGGTTCACAACGTTTCCAATTTTGGCTATATTGACTAGTGATGTCTTCTAATTTTAGCACAACTATAAACGATTCACATCGGGCGAAGGAAGTTGCAATTGAAGGATGATATGAAATCGCATTATCACGCAATTGAAAGTGTATGGAATAATTCATTTCTGTATCAACCGTGCGCCAAATATAATAAACAATGAATATGATTTCCCCCTCAGTACGAAATCTCTCGTAAGGATCCCGGAGAAGAAAGAACGAAATCGCTATAGTAGCACGATGCCGTTTTTTCCGAGTTTTTTCTTCCCCGCAAAAACGTCGATGAACTCGTCGATCGTCCGCGAGTCGCTCACGATCGGCTTCTCCTCTCCTCGACCGAGCAGCGCATCCTAACACATATGCATGCATCACGTGCACGCTTCAAGTGCACGAGAGAGAGAGAGAGAGAGAGAGAGAGAGAGAGAAAGAGAGGGGCGGAGGGGAGGGGGGCACGACTCGGTCATTACCGGAACCGCATCGCCTTGTCGGCACGTTTCCCACACGTGTCGGTAGCTAAACTGCCAAAACGCGACGTTACACGCGCTCGTGACCAAGTCTCTTCTTGCGCGGAGCGCCGTTGCGCCGAAGAAGTTATAAGGAAGGACGGAGCGCTTTGGTATAAGTATGGCTTTCGAGGATATCAGTTGCAGCTCGCTTCTCCTCTTGCGGGCTTTTAAGGAGAAAGTTCCGCGTCTGATGGGAGATTGATCGGTTGAGATATTGCCTTTTGTTTACAGGTGCTTCCGCTGTAGTGTAAGAGATACGCTATGGCTACTTCAAAGTGTTAAGGAGAGACAGTAGTTTGCGATGACAAAATTTGCATAAGAACATCTTCTATTCCCAGAGTGCTTCCTACTCTCTCCGTGTAAAATAGTGAAATTTCACTGGTAGATAGTGCATATGCGCTAATTTATACAGTGAAAAGTATGCAACTGCCAAATAGTGACTATTCACTGAATGAATTAGTGAAATGGTCACTGCTTAAATCAGTGAAAATGTCGGATTTTAAATCGATTAGAAATGTACACTGAGGATCAAAAAAATTAATTTCTTTCTTTGTTTACTTATTTTAGACTTATTATTATAAATTTGCATTAATTTAGTATGAAAATTATATTATTTAGAAACAAAGAAATGAAATTAAATTTTTTGTCGGCGGCGGGAATCGATCCATCCTTGGTCATCAGCGTGATAGTCGTGCGTGCTATCCTCTTACCTAAACTGAACTATTACGTTTAAAATTTAATTTCTGATATATTAAGTACTTCAACATGTACAAACTAAAATTATAGCGTTATAGCCATAAATAGCTTTGGTTTTTATACGCAGCACATAGAAGGAAAGCAAGCGGAGGTGATAATTTTTCATCTAAACTATAAGCATCGAGAGCTCATCTATTAGAGGTTATACTTCCGAACGATTGCTTAACGAATAAATAAATGCCTTAAGTATGCAGCTATCTAGTACGCTACATGGTTTTTCGTGTCTAGGTGTTCGGGGTCAGCGATAATGGACTCTAGGAAGTGCGCTCCGTAGATTTTTGTAAAAGACTTACTTTTAGACGTCATTCTCTAGCTTTATGGAGTTGTAGGAAGGACGCATCGTTTCGATAAGAAAAAAGCGGATTCCTAACCTTAAAATTAAAAAAATTTTAATTGACTACTCGAATGGAAATTCGATGTTCGAGCCTCATGTATGGGGCGAAAATTTCGTCCTTTTCTCTCGAAAAGCCTTTCTTTACGAGATATCGACGAAAAATGCATTTTTATATATGCGGGCCCTGAACCCGACATCGGCGACCCTCTGTACATCATCTATTTGCGATTCGTAATCTTACTTTCTCCTGACCAGGGATCAGTTTCGAGAGAACTCCCTTAATAAATATTATATTCTTGCCCTCGCTTTCCCCCGAAGTTCAAAGATAGCTGGCGAGGTAGGAAAACATAAGACCTTTTCTCGAGGTTTAGGGATCAGGTAGAAGCCGGTACGGCAGAGATAGGAAGGGGGCGCAGGTAGCGGGAAGTGGGCCCAGGAAAGATGGACGCAACGGAGGGGTGGGAGGGAAAACGGCAGTCCCAAATAGGAGCGCGAGAGAGCAAGATCTCAGGGCAGGGCCGAGGTCTCGGTAAGTTTGAAAAACGTGTCGTACATTCACTATTCATAGAATAGTCATATTTTCACTGTTCTAAAAGTTAAACCGAATTTTGGTGTCAAAATAGTGATTTTTTCACTATTTCAACAGTGAAAAATGCGTTCACTGCATAAATAGTGAACATTTTCACTGTTTTACATGGAGAGAGTATCAAAAATCCTACCCGGCGATCGATCCTCATAAAAATATCGCACCAAACTTCCGATGGAGAAAGATCCGAATGATACTATAAACCCTACATTAATCTTGCGTTAACTGGGCGAAGCCAGTAATCCGCACAGGAATTGCAATAGAACGGATTAGCATTGATTAAAGGCGAGCATTAGAGTCATTTCCAATATCGGTATCATTACCAACGGGGTACCGCGGCTTCGACGTATTAGAATTATAACGTCAAGTTAATGCGCTCCCTATATAGCTTAAAGGGGATTTATAAATGTCGATATAATGGCGAGCGATATCGCAGGCCGTCGTCGGTGTCTGTAATTTTAACGTCAGCATGACATTCAATACCAGATTACGGCTGCATAGTACTCGTACAGTTGATTGAAAATTCGATTTTTTCCAAAGTCGAGATGCTTGAAAATTTGTTGGTTTATTACTCATGACTAATAGTAACGTATACGCCCTACATCGCGCGCGAGTCAGAATAATAATGTCTCCAAGAAACGCGTAAGTATAACATTCTCACGAGACTCGCCGAAAACGATGAAGAAAAGTTGCGCCTCTCCGGCAGCCGTTTCTCAGCTGGCGCAGCTGCCGTTATGTAAGATTTCATCTCCCGCGCGCCCGCGCTTTCACGTGCGCTGCGGAATATTCAAGGCACTGCTGACTATATACGAAGAGAGCTTATATTCCTTTCGAGAAATGCCATTTTCTGTAAAATGCACATCCGTTCCATTTGCCGGAGGCGGTGCCCGATGAAATTACGTAAAAAGGAGACGCTGACGTTTGACGCGAGCTGACGCCGAGACGAGAGTCTCGCGGGGCTATGACGTTGCTATAGGTGTATATACGAGTGACTTGACTCTTTGAGGGAAGTAACGAACGGATACCTATATACGCTTGTCGACGCTGGAATGCAAATCATTTCTTATTCCATTTTTCAGAGGTGATCAATTTTACCCGATTATCGGATCTGCTTTTGAATTTATTATAATATTATTTAAATTAGTATTGCACGAGCCGAACAGCCGTTCCTATATCTTATACGAAAGTTTTATAAAAGTAAAACAAAGTTCAAGTCTATTCCACACACAGTGTCAAGAAAAAATCGCTTCCGAAAATCCATCACCTCCTCAAGAAATATTTTCTTTTCTCAAAAGTTTGTTACTCCGTAGCGAGACCTTCAAGCAGACTGTGTAGGTATTCGCGCGAGAATCGATCAGCACTTGAAATTTTTTTAGCTCTACACTATCGAAGCGTATAGTGAAGAATTTTCGCTTCTCCCCCGACGCTTGCTACGATTTCGAAGAAAAGATGAAATGATGAAAAAATACTGGAGTTTATGCGAAATTTTTAACGAATGTTGTAAAAAATGGATGGATAGGTTAAAAAAAATACGTGTATTATGAGTACAATAATATTTGGAATTGGGTCGTAGAATACAAAAAAATTTTGTATATACAATTGACTTAACGCCGTTCGTCGGATTACTTCTAATTACATACATATACACCGTCCATTCAAAAAAATACACACATGCACACCTACAATATCTCTCGTATTAAATTTATAGACGATCAAATCGTTTTCACGCTTCTTATAGGTCAGTCGACTCAGACAATAAAATTACTCAATTATTTCTCACGATATACCGCTCCAACGATGATCGGCGTTCTGCGAGGTAACACTGGTGTTTCGGTCAGGCGTTTGGACCTTCCGGATATGACAAGATCGAAGCCACGTCTCGCCGGGCAAGCGGATAAAATTCTTTGTCGCCTCCTCAGAGCGGTGCGTTTTGATGAGTCACAAAAACTAAATAGGAGCTGATTATATCATTACTGATGCCTATGTCACTCCGAGTGCGGGTAGTTTGCGAGGCAGTCTCTCTCTCTCTCTCTCTCTCTCGCTCTCTCTCCCTTTTGTCCAACTTGAATAAAGGAGTGATCTTCGGGCTTCTGTCTTTTTCTTGTGTCCTTTCTCTGAGTCCCTGGGCACCTCTCCAGCGCTCCCCGTGACATTTCCAATAAATATTACCTTGATTGGAAGCTAGGTAAAATATGATTGATTGAATGCATCAATCAAGATAAAAGTCGAACAAAATTAATATTAAAAAATTATCAGATTTCGATTCTGTATACGGATGGAAATAAAAAAGGAAATCAAATTAAATCTAATCTAATAAATCAGTTCTTCAACGGAGTTAGCGCGGTTAAACGGCTGATGTCTTACATACTATTCTGATATACAACTCGTAATAAATACATCTTCGAAAAGCAAAATCGGATTGCTTTTGAACATCTCAGTTTTGCAATAATATAATTCATCCAAAAATTCGACGTTCGAGAGGTGTTGGGATTTATTCATAGCGCCGGAAACTTGATTAATGATGCAGCTATCGCGCGTTCAACGTTCGATGACTGCAGCTGTAGTCAGGTACGCGAGACGAGGCCGTTCTAAATTATGAGCGGCGCGGCTGGATTCTGTCGATGAGGGCATACGTAGCGTACGACGTTAATCGCGTGTTATTGCCGGGCGAATCCTAGTTACGCGAAATCAGGGGCTTGCGTTATGAAATATTCCATTACGTGCATATGGATGCGGGAGTGCGTGGTTGGGGTTTTGTATGTGCCAATGGGGATTTTCTTTAATCGAATCAGTGCGACCGGACCCACGCGTGTTATTTCAGCGACCAGTGTAGAATGAAGAATGCGCCTATAGTGAAATAAAATGATCATTAAACTAAACACTACGCTGATCTGCTTTTGGTTTTTTATTGTAAGTTTTATTCAGAAAGCTACACAGGTACCCAATATAAAATCCGCGTTTTTAGATACGACCACCCTTTGAGTGGGAAAACATTGTGGCTTGGATTTCGAGTTTCCATTAAAGTACTTAGTATAGGGAACTATTTCATAGACATTTTTAAAAACATATTAGACCGATATCGGCATTGTCCGACTATACCCGACTATTTCTACTTGAGACAACTCATAATACATCCAAGTATTAACAAGAGTGGCTCGCTGATGAAAAATATAATTATATACAGTATACAGATTGTTATCTGGATAAGCGCGCATAATTACATCAAGCTATAATAATAAACGATTTCCACAGAAATCAGTAACCAAAATTATTCAATTCGTCCCAGTTTCCAGCCAATACCCTTTCGCCCCCTCTCGACCGTAAAGAATACAATAAAAATATAAAAATCCAAATAATCACCGGAAAAAATCCGCTTTTTCCCTGTCGATAGAGCTTATCACGACAGGAGCCTGCATTTCCGTGCAATCATTGCAAATGACCGCGCGATCGTGGCACGACATCATACATCGGGAACTGATCTCTGTTTATTTCATTACCTAATGGAAGCCGCAGTCGCTGCGAATCCGCAGAAGGACATTTTCAAGCGCACTCACGCAGGCAACACGGGTTTACGCTGTTACATGGAGCGAATGTAAGCCCACACACACGTGCGTGCGCGCGCGCACACACATCGGCATATCCAGTGCGGCAAGGCTGCTTTTAATATCGCGCGCTATCTTCACAAGCGGTGTATCGCGAAAGGCAAAAATAACCCCTTAGCAAGTGAAGCGCTGGGTGATAGGGAGGGAGCTGGGAGAGGAGGGGAGAAGAGGTTAAGCAGAGCGCTGCTATCCGATAATTTCCTTACTCCCAGTAGACTTAGCTCCGAGTATTTGGAGAACGGATAAGAGGATCGAGCGGATTTCGAGCGGAAGTTTATGAGAGATTCTGATGTATGTGTGTTTTTCATAATTTATGCACGTTTGAAGCTTTTCGTCGATTGCGTTCTCTTTGCTTTTTAACTGGTCGTTTATTTATTCTTCTTATTAACACCTAGAAGCCCTTCAAACCACCGTTCGCCATAATATATTTACATTGTAAAAGTTTATTCAAATGAAGCCTGCTGACAGCCGGTACGGAATAAAGCGAAGGCACAACAGCGCGGCTTATTCACAAAGGCTCTTCCTCGGAGAGAACGGGAAAATGAAGCCAGGATATGGATAACTCTCGCGCGAATCACTCACGTTCATTATTTTCGCTGAGCTGCTCTCGAGATCATTTTTTATCCGAAAAAAAAAAGAAATTAGTCTTGACTTTTTAAATAACGAGCTCCGGTGTCTATTAGCGCTATCTGCATCTCCTAACTATCCACACTAGCTTTCAGTTTTGCAAGGGGTAAAATGACCTGACGCTGCTCTGCCTAATTGAGGTCCTTGGCCCCAGGTAATAATCCGCTGGTGATTGCGCGGTGGTGAAGCGTGTTTTTTCGGGAAAATGTTTGCCTATAGAGAGTGTCAGGTTCGCTTTAGTTTGAAGTATAAGCCTTGGACGTGTATCCTCTTTGCTACTTTTGTAAGCGCAATGTTTGTAATACGTTCTTATGCCATATGGCCATTACCTTAACAGGTTTGAAAAGTTTGTTTTTCTCTCATTGATGAGAGCCGATCTCGTACTAGCTCTTACAAAATTCAAGATAATCTTTCAAAAGTATAAATGTATGCTGAATTCTCACCCCTGCGTTCATAGGAGCCTAATGAACGAAATCATCAACTGCATCCTCCGCGAAAAGAGTGTAAAAGTGTAACGAAATAGCAAAGGGAAACGCAATATTACGCGCCGACACGCGAGAACGTCATAAAATTTTTCCCGGGGCCGCGTCACTCCTCGCGCTCGCGTACACATTATGCACGTTCACGTAGTCGATTTCTTTTTGCGCCCAAGGAAATGCTTCTCTCCCCCCCCCCCTCTATTCGCCATTTTTTCGTGTCTCTTTCGGCCTCGCACAAACGTTATTCCCGTTATTAATATTAAGGACCTTCCGTGTAAGCTGTTGTGGAGCACAATTATCCTATTATATTGTATTTCGACTTTCGCTAAATACGATAATGCGACGTCTCGACGTGCGAGTCAGCATTTATGTTTTATTTGATGTGCAATGCTGCAGGGTTTTCAGTTACCGAAATTTACGTGAATTAAATATTGGAGGAACTGTGTTTTAAGTCTTACGGTGTAATACGGTATGCTAATATTTTTTAATTTACAGTATTCGAAATATTTTCGAACAATCCATATAATTCTGGTATTAATCGATTAATTAGAAGGAAAAGCGTCAGAATTTATCGAGGATTAGTTGAATTGAATTACTCGTCTCAAACGTCAATAATGCACTGATGATAAATTCCGCGCCATTAAAAAAAAAGCACCCGTGATTTTCATTACCCATAAGATATTCCATTCCAACAATTAAGCTTTTGCTCTCCATGTTAGCCAAATAAATAATTAGTAATCAAAAGTGAAAGAGTCAGCCCTTGCATTATAATATTCCATTCCATTGAATACTTCACGAATCTCATTTTTCGTACAAAGATTCATCCAGCCTTTTTCTAAACTAGCTAGTAAGTTCTCGGTGCATACTCCTATTGCAATTCTTATTTCAACAAAGCTCCAAAGTAAAAAACTTCTCGCGAAACCAAATGAATTTCCGTGCGCGAGGCACAAAGAATTTTAATTTCTAATTAACACGCTTCCGAGTGGCGCGCTCGTGGAAAAGAAGTCGCACCGCTACGAAAGTACACTAATTATCCCCGCACGTAGGGGCGAGAGGAGTAAGACTCATTAAAAATTTCCGCTGCCAACGCAACTGGCTCGACAGCCGGTATCAAACGTCGCGGACTGATTACTTCATCCTTTCGGGGAGTCGCCAGCTGCGAAACTATTGTGTGTTGAGATTCGAGTGTCGGAGACGCGACGAATGAAATTAAGGTACACATGGAACGCAGTAGGGAACACGTTCGAAGAAAGAGCTCGCACTTGGATTTTATTGTCCTTTCTCTGGAGTTGAAGTGCAGGTTTTCAAGTCGCGCGATGTGAAACCACTTGTTGCAATTACGTTTGCAGTATATGCAACGAAGAATGCAGGTTGCCGGAGAATATTTAGTTGTCGGGGCATCAATTTTTTTTTATCGTTAATTCTTCAAAGTCACAGCTGAAATCGTCCGAAAAAAACTCTGCGCGTCAAGAGCCGTCGTCCGTGTTCTTCTCCGAAATCACGAGAGAGGACACAAAAGAGCTGAAAAGAAAAGGTCAAAGGAAGCTTGCGGACTAGGACGTCGAGGCTAATAATTAATTTTGGCACAATGCTCAGCGGCTTTTCTCTCACCGAAAAGTTTCGCGTCCGCGCTTGCTTGTCCCGGCTTAAATGGGCCTCGCGCTTCTTCGCGTTTTCGGTCGCACCCCGGCGCGTCTTTTCTTCTCGCGCTTTCTCTTTTTAGAGGCGGCGGCGCCTGTAAGCCAGGGGCGTTGAACCTTTTTTCAACGGTTATACTGAAGGTAGAATGGCTCTGCTGTGTGCCGGCTCATGAATACTTTGGGAAGGCCTCGTTTTCATTGAGCGGATGAGATTTTTTTTAACCACACAATCTAACGAATTTTCGGGGTATATTGGGAAAAAAAACTTGTCATATTGGGAATTCTACGGGAAAAATACACTATCTTGACAGCGAATAAAATTGTTGGGCACTTAACAATACAAACTTAACGATACAACTAAAAAAATACAAAACGACGACACTGTCTTCTCGGCCCCTCAATAAATTCGTCAAAGAACTAGCCATTGTTCGACGGCATGTACCCTATGCACGAGGGCACGGACAAAAAATGTGTATTAGTAGAAACATAGTATGGAAAAAGAGCTTTAATTAAAAAAAAAAAAATGTGTTCAAAATGCTTGATCAAGTCAAAAGTTTCCTGTAATTAAAAATGTGGAAAAATCACTAAAAAAGATACAAATTTCTTGGCCCCAAAAAGCCTGTAATTTTCATTATTTTTTCACATTTTCAAGTGCAGGTAACTTATTTAAGACCTGTTCAAGCATTTTCGTTTCTGCTCTCAAGCATCGGGTACATGCTGTTAAACAATGGCTAGTTTTTAGTATCACAAGTCCCTTTTTTGTGTTGAAACGTAGGTTCTGGGTTGTTTTAAATATGCACAATTAGAAAACAATTGGTCCGGGCGCGTGCCTCAACAAATTTGTTCGCCGTCTTTGAAGTCAGGAAAGTGTATTTTTTTTCTGTAGAATTCCCCATATATTACTATGATAAAAAATTTAGAAACTATTATTATAGGTCTGATATGATGCGGAAGAATTTTATTCAATCGTGCTGTATCATCATCAGGGTACCAGGAATAAAGGATCGAAAAGTCGGAAATATTTCGTTGCACAGAAGAGCTCGATGGCAGTAGCTTTCAGGTCGCATTAATTCGACACCAAAAACGCTAAAGGCTACTGCGTCGCGTGTGTGAAGCGATATTCCCAATAAATATAAAAGCGAATTAACGACTAATTTAGCTCCGCGCGTTCTCTCCTCAGCTCTTTCTCTCTTTTTTGTCAAAAACAATCAACTTTTAATTCATTCTGCGAAACTCGGATGCGAAATGCTATTACCCCGCCTCCGTTTTAATTTCCCTCGATATATAGGAATGCGCGCGCATGCTGCTAAAATTAACTTGCTCGAGCGTCCTCTGATAATAACTCGACCGTCGCGAGAAAGGAATCCATACGCAACAAACATTCGAATTTTGGCCAAAAGTGATAGAGAAAAAAAAACGTATATCGATTGCGTCGGCGCCGAAATATGCAAATTGTGACTGGCATGTATTATGTGAGAGAGCTAGACAGATAGAGAGAGAGAATGGGATGAGTTTGGGTAATAGCTTATCGATCAGCCAAGCGGCGATTATTCCGCGTGATGGCCGCGAGAGGGATAGCCGCCAGCTTGAGAATGAAGCGGCGATGAGCCTTTTTCTCTACTATACGATTTCCAACGCGTTCTAGGTAATTAATGGAAAAGCATTTCTACGCAGCTAGTACTTGCTTGCGGTAATACCGGGAAGCGTTATTTGCGCTAGGATGAATCGCGTTATAATTTTCAGAATTTGAGAAAGACAGGATGCCGGGATGATTTTATTAAAAATACCTGCTGTACATTCCAGCTTGCATTTCAAGAGAAGAATGCGGTATTTTCTTCATTTCAGAGTTTTTTTTTTAATCCAAGGCAAAATTTCATTATGACAATTTATTTTTGTTCGAGCTAGCGGAGTGGCTTTACTCAAGCTTCGCATAACATTCTCTAACTTAACATTACGAAAATAGCGCGTAAACTTTGCGATGCGTGGAGAAAATCTAATAATTTTAATCATTTAATTCGATATAAATGATTCGCCCCTGATGCGCAACGAAATATTTCCTACAATCTCCGATTTGCCAGCTTCGCAAGAATACAGAGACGTTTATACATCCAGACGTTTGTATGGATAAAAAAATCAGAGCCAAGCTTTTACTTATCTCGTCCATACACCGCACGGAAGGACGTATAAAAAGAGCTTCTTATTTTAGGGGATTCGGGCTGCCGTCGCGCTTACCCTTTATCAACCCCCGCCCCTCGACCCTCGGAAGAGGTAAGAGCGGAGGGCAAGAAGATCCAATAGGGATTACGGCCGCTTGCAAGATCGGATAGAGAAGCATACAGTGAAGCATACGGGATAAGACACCTCGAGAGAGACGGGCCTGTAAAGACACCATGTGTATCTATACGGCACTATACGGGTGAGGGTAAAAAGTGACAAGGCCGCGTTTAATTAATAAATGGAGGTGCTTTAGAGGCTGGAAAATGGAGTCTGTTGCGACCAGTGGAAAGCGCCGAGTCATCAGCGTTATGGAAAAATGATAAACACATCAGTGCGCAGATATTTTTCTACAAAAAGAATTAAAGCCGTTGAAAGACGTACTTCAGAGCACGTATTATTCTTTAATATGATAATGTGAAAAGCCGCAGCGGGCAGAGAGGGATTCAACGTCGGAATCTCTTGCGCTCCGAAGATTTTCGGGCTATTTTCCCCGACAGTCATAAATATCTCAGGAGATACTCGCTGAAGGGCTTCCTTCAACATCCAGATCCGCGCGTGCACGCCGCGAAGCGCAACAATTCAAGTCGTTTTGAAAATTTTTATTTCCGACAAAGCCGAGACAGAGCAGAGCGCGTGCAAACAATCTCTGCGTGTGATTGTTCATCAGAGTAGCTTCGTCTCGTTATTTGAGAAGATATTTCTCGCACAAAAATTATCCTTACCGCGAGTGAGTCTTACATTACCTTGTTAAATATGCGCATGTGGTATGACAGAAAAGAAGCTCGTCGCTTTTCTGCTTACATCGCCGAATAATGTAGTATATAAGACTTCGCATCAGACATATAATTAACGATGGATGCGATGACAACCAAAGCGAATTATAAAAAATACACCCCATGTCTGGAAACCTCTTTCGTCGCGGCTATAAGCTAAATTTACATTATGCGCATTTTTAAGCATTGACTTCCAAGGCGATGAATTAACGACATAACTCATGAATAAATCCGCAGCACCGAGTTGGGGCGGGAAAAAAAATCATCAAAAAACCACGCGCAGCGTCTGCAGAAACGGCAATCGGATTAAAAGTTGCGTCGAGCAGGTGCGCTCTGCACAAAGGATCGAAGCTGCGCCGCGTATTTTCGTAATGGATTTTAGAGTACGCAGTGCAAACTCGGTTCTCCGACGCTCGTGAATTTTTACAGCGACAAACCGCGTTCGAAGCTCTCCCATGGCCGACTAAGGGGGCTTACAAAGGCCGTGACAGTGTGGGAAGCAGCCTTGCGTCCAAACGCGAGCCAACTTTTTCCCTATGCGTATTGTTCTCTCTTCAAACGGACGATTGTTTTTTTTATTTTTTTTTTGTTTTTGCTTTCTGCAGGGCGAAACTGCAGTAGTTTAGGATATAGCTTTTTGCGATGAATTGCGAACGCTTCGAAAGGACCTGTACGGAATAACAGATTGGTTTTTATCCTGCGTGTGCTGTATTTTTGTTGGGGAAAATCTTTGTTACATAATTATTATGGACGATACAAATGTAACATTTTAGTCGAGAGTGTTCTTCGAGACCAGTCGAAAATCAATATCTGTAATCCCCTGCATCAGAGTATTATTATCGATTGTTATCGGTAAACGCGCAGCGCGCAGTTTTTAAATATTTGTTCGGCAGCGCGTCCGAGTCATTAATCCGTCATTCGATGCGACGAATTCAATAATCAAAATGATGACATGCGCTTTTATAGTCATGAGAGATATATTTATACTTTCTCTTCATAAATGCATATGCTCCGGGATTAAGCGGATAAAATAATACATTACACTGCAAAAATATATCCATAAATCATACGCTGTACGCGCACGTTCCAGCGCGAATTCTTCAAAGCATTCGACATTATTTTCAAGTCGTAATCCCGCCGCCGTTAATAATTTTTACAGCGACGCTCGCTGCACGCTTTTTACGGCTAAATAAAGCGCGATTTGTTATTGATGCTCCGCCGGAGCCGTATAACGCCGTATTAATCACGTTTATCTTCGGCGAGTTACGATATAATAAAACGCGCGCTCGCGCACGTTTGATAAATGCCCACATTGTGCGTTGCGCGCACACGCGTATCTATTTAGTGCGCGATTGCAATAAATATGCCGTTATAGGGATGTTGCATTAAACGCATCCGCGACGGCGCGCATGGCTCATCTCTTGATCAGGTGCGCGCGTCATATGCGCGTGTCTTTATTGGGATAAGCGCTTTGCGCCGCACGCGAGAAATTGTTAAAGTTACTCGGGACGCGCGGAAAAAGTTATACTTGGGTCTTTTGCTGCGGTGCTCTGATGATATATTATTTATGCTGACATTGGATTTTAATACGCCCAACGACCGCTGCCGCACATGCGGTTGAGTCCGCGCTAAGTATGAATGAACAAGCGAGCAATGAAACTTTTCTCATTTTCTAGAACGGAGTAATAAAAAAATCGTCCAGTTATATGCCTCGTCATATTAAAAGTGCGAGGCAAGCTTAAATTTTTTAATTTTTTAATTAAAGCGGAAACCGTGCGGTGATAATCATTGCACTATCTCGCGTTCCCTCCTTTCACTGTGTCCCTTTTTTCCTCTCCCGCAGTGTTTGTTCCGTAATAGCTTTTGCCCTTCATATTTTCCCCCTACGACTAATTATCGCCCGCATTTTTTTCTTCGCAGTAGGGTTTGAAACGCTAGGATCTACCAAGTGTAGCCCAGCATTCTTAATTCTAGTTTCGCGCGCCGTCACACCCCAATGCATATACGGCGGCGGGCCGCCTCGGCCCAGGGCGCCAGGCATCGAGATGCCGAGGATCCCGCGACCCCCTTTCCGTGTGAGCGCCACCGTGTGTTGGGGCCTGGCGGCGTGGGAGTTGAGCTCGGCTAGCTCAAGGAATGGGTAGAGTATCGAACAGGGTCGTGGGTTATAAAACTCATTAAGGCTTGCTGCTGATATGATATGTCGTATTTATTCCTCATTTCTCTTTTCAACAACCACGGCAACCTGCCGAGAACCTGCGGCCTCTACAATCCAGAGGCACCAGGCTGAATTAATTAACTATTATGCGGTGCGCCACACCGCCGGTCGAGGTCATCGTGAGGAGGAGCGAATTTACGCACGCGGCCCCGCAACAATTTTTAGAAATTCTTATCTCCTTCCGGGGAGATCACCCGCGCCCACCGAACAATCGACGCCAACGCCACGCTCGTCAGCGCGCCGTCCGCCGACTTGCTGTTGCGGGCGAATACCCGCCTCGCCTCTCTGGTCGCCTACCGGCCCCGACGACCAGCGCGTCTGTCGCGGCGTACTCTCGCGAGTTTTGCGATTCCCCGACCCATCAAACGCTTATTTTTCCATACACCGCATCGTGCAAGCCCGTTCCCTTATCTTTAATCCCCGAAAACCATTCACGATATGACGACCTCGACACGACCGCGCGACGGCACCCAATACTCGCCCGTACTTTACCCGTACACTCGTGTATCCTAAGAATTATTTAACGGTAGCTCGGTAGCGTACAGTAATCGGTAGCTGGTTGGAGTGGCGGGAGGGGCGAGGAAACGATAGCGGGGAGGTACGATACGGGAGGAGAGCGATAGCGAGGAGATACACGCCCTACCTGGGCAACGATAGCGAGGAATTGTGCGAGAGCGAGGGCGTGGAAGAGGCAGACGGTAGCTTGAATGAAGGATAACGGTAGCGTCAAGGGAACGATAGCGAGAACGATCGAGAGCTCACATCATTCGCAACAGGCGACGAGACCTCACGGCACTCGTCTCGCCGCCATGACCGCGTTCGTCGAGATACATTGCGTCACACTAACCGTGTCGCGTCGCGTTCACCCGAGGCACAGCCGCACTAATTAGTTCGCAATTAATACACTTTTACTTACTTGCTACGATAACGGGAGCGAAGGCGAGCTGCAATGGTGCACGGGTACGGTTGCTCAGAGGCCGATCGAGCTTAGGAGAGTAGCGTCGGCGTCCTATCGGTAGAAGCGATGCGGAGCGAAAGAGGACGAGCTCTCCTCACGCAGCAACACATGGTCGCGGGGCCAGCGCTGCGCGCGCTCCCCCACGCCTATTCGTGACTCGACCTGCCACGTTGCGCGGTCGTCGGTGCCTCTCTATTGCGCGGCGCAAATTTTCGCTTGTAACGTGTAGTAGAACTACAACGTTACAGGTTATAGTCTGTAACATTCATCGCCGCTTTTCAATTATTCCGTTCGAACGGCTTTGTCTACTTTTCGACGTGATCGTTCTCGCCGGAAGTATTCGTTTTGGAGTCGTTGTTTTGCGATATGAAGTTCGAGCATCAGCCACCGAAACGTCAGTATTAGTTAAAAATGACATTTTCATCGAGAAAAACAGCATTTTCGTTGTCAGAATACAACGGCACGGGGAAATGCTTGGGAAAGGGGAGGCGCGCGCTGTATCGGTCGGGTTCATTAACAATGCGCGGACGCGGCTATACACGTTATGCATTTTTAGGATTTTCCAGGCCGTATGTGAAAGGACGAGCGTGTTGCGTCAGCGGAAATGAAAAATCGCCGAGGAGTTTTGATTAAAAATTCTTCATTGCACGTTATGTGAGTAAATTTTTGTTTTAATATATCATGGAATAGCTGAAATTACAAAGCGGTAATTAAAACACGAGGCGGTATGCTATATTTACAGAGAGCAGAGCGAGAAAATGTGATCGAAGATGAAAAGTAAGCGGTAGCCAGCTACGACCGACAAGTCGCCCCCCAGGGGACTTTACTATCGAGCAAAGCGACGTAAGGGTAGTGTGTGTATGTGTGTGTATATATATATATATATATATATATATATACTTATGCGATGTATAAATGACTACATTGCAGGAGAATCGAAAGCCTGGCGGGTCGAGGAGGAATAATATGTAATTCCCAAGGCGTATAACGACGTTTAACGGCGAAAGATAAAGACGAATCGTGCATATATAGAGCGGAGAATATAAGAGGAAAATGAAATCGGGATAGGAACGTACAGGGCGCCAGATCGATGAAATTGTTATAAGGGATATACCGAGACTGAAGATTTATACGGGGAACGCGATATTATTTTACGTTTTAATACATGGCTGGCACCCCTTGAGAAATTTAAATTTCCCGCGTTCCCTGATCCCTCGAGCTGATGTGTATAAGTGTATGTACACTGATGCAAGTCGTGCCTTCAGGGGGTTAGGCATTTTAATAGCGAATTCGATTAGTTCCGTGACCGTTAAAGTTACTCTGCGCACTAGCCTCATTAGCATTTTCTAGTCACCTTTGATACATCAAAAGTTGTTATTTTAATTAATGGGATATATATGAGTCATGAAACTCTGATACGGGATTCAATTAGAATTCAGTCGAGCTTGAAGAAAACTATGCGAGCAACCGCAAGCCCTTCGACGTAAAAAAAATCAAAGCTCAGCCATCTCTCGCGCATAGCTCCACAGTGCAAAAAGCTTGAGCCCACGCTCACGAGGGTATCAGTCGCTCGAGCTTGCGCCTCATTGGCCGTCAAAGCCTCGCAACGCGCACATAAAAAACTCCGAGTAGCAGCAGCAGTAGGCGGCGAAGATAAACGAGATCCGGGGCGGCCGGATTCCGCTGCAGAGGAGCTCGCTGGTGGGACAAGATTTGTTGTGGCGCGAGAAGACATCGCCGTAATTCCAAAGAGAGATGGTGTCTCCCTCTGCATTAGTACGCTCGCGAGCGAGCACGCGAGGGCCGAAAGTGGTTACGGACCGCGAGCTTGTGTTTTATGGGCCTCTATTGGCGCCCCGAGATGCTTAGCGCTGTACCGAGACGGTAAATAAAGGAGCCTTTTTTCTGCGCTTCTTTCTTCGCCGTATAGCTGCTATATAATAAGGTGCCTTAAAGTGCAATAAGGGGTCCAGTGGGTTGTTAAAGATTGACGTGCCGTTTCGAGAACTCGCTGCAGGCAGTTGTATAGAGAAGGACAAATTTGCTGGAAGCTATAGCGCGTCGCTGGGCTGTTTCTCGTGTTTACCGCGTGACGTCGACGTAACTTATTCCGCTTTTGAAGGAGGTACAAGAATGCTTGTGTAAAACTTGGGATCTCTTGCTCCTTAAAAAACTTCGCGATAAGAGACTTCAAGGAGAATGTTTACCGTCTCGGCGACGAAATTTTTCATAACTAAACAAGAACTTTCCGGCGCTCCGACAGTGACGCCAACCATGATTATACCCCCTACTATTAAGCACACTGTACTCGGAACTCTTCGACCTGAAAAAAGCCACGCTTCTCCCGAAACGACAAATTGAACCCTTTGGAAAATTGTCGAACAGGACGTACTGCCTCGAAAAATCTTCAAAACGCCATCAGGGAACTTGGAGTCGCATCAATAACCATCTCTCTCAAAAAAAAAGAACGGGAAATCCCAGTCGTGCCACTGTGGATGAAAAATGTCGCTTGAATTGTGCGCGTACGTGCGTCTTCAAAATTTCGCCTGTAGAACAGCATTTCCCGGTAAATAAGCGGAGCTGCGGGGCGTCTTTTGAATAATGGATCGCTCGGCGCTTTTCCGAGCAGTTTCGGCGCAGCCGCTGCACTTCGACGCCGAGCAAATACACGCGAACGGCTTCTTCTGTCTCTGCCCTGTCGTATTTCCGTTCTGCGCAAGGCTTTGGTTTAGGCAGGCTTATCGTTTTTTTACTCGGAGAGAGGAGTGACAGTAGTTTCCATTCAATAACTACATTTAAAACGATCTTTCTCATTTCCCGAAGCTGACGCCATGCCTTCACTTTTATCACCCAGCACAAAGTAATCGAAATTCTTCTCGTCAAAAGTAAAAAGCTCTAACGCCCAAGGCAGGTGTACGTTAGCAACATCTTTAAAAGTCCGTGACACCAGTATGTGTGTGTGTGTGTGTAACGTCATACAGGGCGAAAGTGGGTGTCGGAGTAGGTGAGCTTTGACGTCTCGCCGCGAGGATCAATACGCCGCAGGAGTGCCTCTGCCTTTTTCGCGGAGGAAATAGGAGAGCCGTTCAAAGCTCGAGACAGGTCATGGGAGCATCTTCTGGACAAAGGCTCTCCGATGTCTGCTTCGAGGTAGCTTGGCTTTTGCGCTGGATATGGCGTGTAGCGAGAAAAATTAGCTTAGGGTGGCTTATGGCGCGACTATATAAATGGAGAGATCTCGGCGAGATCTCGATGTCTTTTTGAGAGGGCGTTTCAGCAAGCTGAGACTATCGCGATGGTTTCAGGTTTTTATGATCTGCAGTGAACGATACTCTTTAATTAAACATTTTTCAAGTATAAAATATGTATACGGTTTCAAGCGCCTGCAATCAATCGGGTTTCGAATCGTTTCACACTCCTATATGAAACCCAACCTTTCCAATAAAACAATCGTCGTCGCGCAGCGGATCGAGCGAGTTTCATGAAACCCTGTATGATTTCTCATTTTCGAGAAATCGTTGAGTAAATAGCTGCATTGAATCGAAACGCTCGCCAACATAATAAAACTCGTCAAACCGCGAAACAATCCGCGGCAATATTTGAAACGGGAACGCTTGGAACGCCGAGAGAATTTCCCGCAGCCTTTCTCGGAACAACAGTTCGCGATCAAGAAAAACACAGCTCGCGAGTGTTGGTATAGGGACACACGGCGAATATAAACAACTACGCGAACTTCCATCCATTCGTGGAAAAATGTTCCCCTCTCCTCTGAGAATCTCCCATTATAACTTTGTATCGAAGAATTCCAAGCTCTCCTTTATGAAAGTCTATGCGCAGCACGCGGACCACTGCGGGCATCAGCCGTGAGTTCTCTTTTGACATTATCCTCCCGGAAACTCGCGGAAAGTTAATATCTTGGCGTAAAGCTCGTCGCGCATTCGTTAAGAAATTCCGCGATTCTCTCGGCAGCCTTACATAAGCGTCCGAAAATGAAGCCGCGCGTGCATGCTGACAGAAGAAGAAAAAACGGCAGCTCATGTATACGTACGCAAGCTGTTCAAGTTTTCCGCGTAGTCGGGAAAAATACGTCGAAGCCGCTCTAAACGCCGGGCAAAATAAGAAGGGAAAATACATAAGCTCGCGTCGCGCGCGCTTGCTGAAATAAAGTGTTTCCCGAGCACTTGGGGAAGTTCGCTATTCCTTCCGTACTTCTTTTTTGCTCCCGCCGTGCTTTTATCCGGGAGAAAAAGAGCGAGCGAGAGCGCACCTCCTTCTATATAAAACTTGTCCGGCGAGACGGAGAGAGAAAAGAGAGAAAGAGAAAGGGGGAGGGGGGGGGGAGAGACTAACTTAACGACTGGACTGCGTCGCAAGAAAAAGCGCCCGAGGACTTCTTTCGTGCTTCTCTCTATACGGGCGAGATAAAGATTGACAAAAATTTTAATAATAAAACGTGAAATAGAGCGGAAGAGATAAAGAGGGCAGAAGTGGAGTTGTATTATATGGAGGGCTCTTTAAGAGGAAGAGTTAAATAAAGCTGGAAAATGAGCGAGAGAGGAAGCTGCCTTTAATGCGAGAACATGGTATAGCTGAATCGATCAATATCCTTAAGTATTTCCAGCGCTTTCATTCGATATTGATCGAAGGATGAATAATGAAATCGATTTCGAACCCCTGATTTGTCAAAGTCCTCAGCCGGAAAAACAAATACCGAACAACCTCTCGAGTTATATACACAGCAAGAGGGAGGCAGGTATAGGAGTGGAAATGCAAGCGAGGGAAGTCCTTACCTGAACAAGCGAACGTGGCCGAAGACCGCGGGAATCAAAGAGCGGAAAAGTTTTGATGAAAAAGTTCGGGACAAGAGGTGAGGGGGGGGGGGTGATAAACTTTGCGAGTTACACAAAGCCAACGGCCGATCGGAATTTCACGGGAAACCAATTTCTAATGAAAAAAAAGGCAGGAGTAATGGAAGCTGCAGGGAAAAACATTATACAAGATTACACTTTTCTCGTTTATATTCATCAGCGCGTGCGGCCACGCTTTGAAAATACACAGCTGCGCGTATAAAAGTAATTTTCATTCGCGGAGTTTCGCTCTTGTTTGCCTTCTTCTTTGCCGCACTTTCCATTCGTTGCATTTGAAAAAACCGCACCCTCGGTTCCACACTATTGTAACGCTGATTCGGTTTTCGATCAGCGGCTACCTGATAAACTTAACAAAAATGAGAAACCGCTCGCAGTAAGCGCGCATTTTGAGGCTATACAGATAGCATGAAATTGAAATCGCCGCCGCCGCCACAGGATCGGGGGACGGCAAACACGCAACGTTAATTCGTTTCGCATTAGCGCGTCCTATTTCAAAACGTTTGCCACCGGCTTAACGTTATTAGCGAAAGTTATCGAGGCGGCCGCGCGGCTGCGGCCCCATGCATTAAAGCGGAGGAAGATTCCAAAAGCTGCCGCTGAAGCAGGAAAATTATCGTTAGCATTATACACATATAATCTTGCGGGCGAGTGTTTCGATCTGCTGCCGAAATCGCCAAACTTTTTCTCTCTTTCTCGAGCGCGCGCGCAAGCGAGCGTGGGAAGATAAATTTTTTTTCCGGAACGCGACGAAGATGCCGCTTTTATGGGGGGTAGTTGGGAAGATAGCGAGGGCAGTTCTGCAGCGAAATTGGTATTTATGAGGCTATAGAAAAATCGCAATTAGAATTTTAATGTTTGCTGCCGCGGTGTGCTCGGCTGATTAATGAGGCCGTATTTGTGAGTTACTGCCTGCGGAGCTTCCTGATTTATCACTACTTATGAGTCACGATTTTCATTGATTCTTCTCATTTATATCTCGAAAAATACATCCGCCCGTAATTACATTTCAGAGCATGATGCGATACACATTTCGCAGAGTTCGTCGAGCCGAAGTAGACTAATCAAATACGGCATTATTTACGTTTCGTTCCGGTTTGATTTTGTCGGTAGCTCGCTTTACGACAAACGGCTTTTCGACTGCCCCAATAGTCTTCCAAGCGCACCGCGACGACCTGCGCGGCAACAGCGCAAAACAACCGCTCTCCCATAAGCGCGCAAGCTTCGTCTAGCCGTGTACGATATATCATCGCGCAAGAGCCACCCCAAAAACCTTGGCATTGTCCCAATTAACTCGCCTAACAACAGCTATACAAAGCAGTTTACCCAAAGCGATAGACAGTCGCTACTATGCAAAAAGCACCGCATCGCGGGAAATTTGGCAAACCACAAACAGGAGCACAGTGTAGAGTGTACGGTGGAGAGAGAGCGCGCGCTATGGAGAGAGAGAGAGAGAGAGAGAGAGAGAGAGAGAGAGAGAGCCGAAGGCGTCGAGTCAGGCGGAAATCATCGTCGTCGTCGTCGTTGCGGCAAGCAAACAGTGGCAAAAACAAACACGGCAGCGCTGCAGTGGTATGTGTTTGCTGGCCCGCGGCTTGACGCGCATTAATTTCAGTTATACGTTTTGATGTTTACGCGGATGAGGGACTGAGCTACTACTGTGCGTCGAGTCGAGACGTTTTCTGTGATATACGCGTCCATGTATCTCCCGCCTGCACGTGCGCAGCGAACACGGGGTATTTTGCAGTTATACTCGAAATATACTCCTCCGCGGGATTCGGAGTGAATTCATCAGACAATGCATATAATAATTCATCGGAATCTCACGTCACATATAGCATGCACTCCAATAATAATATCGGCTATCGAACTACAAGGAACGTAAATAAGAAAAACTTAACGTTCTGCAGTCACGTAAGCGCACTTATCGACTGTACCGTCAGCCAGCCCGAAGAAATATCGTTCATAAGCCACGGTTTCATCGTGAATGCATTAAAAAAGTACAAAGCTTGCTTGCACGAGAAGATACATTGCGATGTGTAAAAAATGACCCATTCCACATTCGAAACGAATACTTTATTCGTGCATCCACGGTGCATTCCCGGGCGCGTAGCAAAAATAATCCTAGCTCCGGCGCAAAAGAGAGACGAAATTCACCGGTATACAGCAGCAGCAGCAGTGTTCACTCCATAAATAATTCGTCTGCCAAAAAATTCCGCGCGAGCGAAAAAAAGCAGCGCAGCATCGAGCATTTTCATTGTCTCTCCTGGCTAAGCATCCGCGGAACGCGCGAGGCATTCACGCCGCGCGATATTTATGCGTCGGCCGTTTTTTGCCCGCGCCGCTGTTTATGCCCTTCATGCTGGGCGGCAGCAATGTCCGCCCAGCGGGCGTTTCTTGCGCCACGCCTGACCGCGAATGAGCGACAAACAGTCACGAGGCGCATAAATCTCGAGTCCTATACTGGCTCCGAAAAAGCTGCGTCGCTGCTTGTGCACGTTTGTGTGTATATAGGTACATACTGAGAATCAGGAATTTATGCTAATGATTAATTGCAGGAAGTTCGTGACTCTCATTAGGGGCGAGCACGCGCGCGCGCGAGAGGGCTTTTCGCGAATGCGCCTCTCATTATCGCGGCCTGTTCCAAATACAGCTGCGTCGGTCTGTGCGCGCGAGCTTGTTTTCTCTGCGGGGATCGCGTGATGGAATTTTTACTTTTTTTTTGAGGAGGAGAAGGAGGAGGATTGCGGCAGGAAGTCGATTATTAGGGCTATATGCGCGGCACTTTCAGAAGAGGGATAACTGCGGCTTGCGACGATTTGCGGCGGTTTTTATTGCTCGAGGAGCTTTGCGCGAGTTTGTTTTTAGCTACGCTTCTACACTGCGGATAAAGTGAGTTTATTGGTCTCGGTAGTGATGAACGTCTAAGTATTGAATGTCCGCGTATGGTTAGACTGGCGGTTCCACCGCTTCAATTGTAATTCATTTCCAGTAGAGACTCAGAGCCAAAAATTAAACCCACGCCCCGAGAGCGCAGGCCGTGTGCAAACCGAGAACCACAGCGTCACCAGCAAGCAACACTCGCGTCTCGGGCTCGCCAACGAGCCGCAGCTTTTGGCCACAAAGCACCTTAACAATGACAAACATGAGCCTCATCTCGTGCAAGCATATTATTTTTACTCCACCTATTTCCTCCTGAGGGCTTTGTGTTATTGCGTCGCCAGGCTGGTCTGGTCGTAGCCGGGTCACGACTACTGAAACGATCAAGACCCCCTCGACCTCATTACCACCAACGACGTAAGCGGAGATTTATGCGCGTTGCTACAGGGGCTTGACGCGCATGCATACGAATTAGAGGTGCGGGAAGAGGCTTGTAGCTGCAGTCGAGCTTTTCGTTTTTCGAGGAAATCGATTCTTCGAGTCTTTTTGTGCCGTGCATTTTCGCCCGGAGAATTCTCGACTAAACGAATAGCTGCAGACCGTGGGGAAAATCCTACTATACCAAATAACTCGTCGACGGCCAGAGTTAGTCCAGTTTTATACTCTCTGCACGGCTATTCTTGGAAAACGAGCTTCATTTTATAATACAAGCGTATTGCTTAAAGGTATTCCTATAAATAAAAAATCATTCAATCATTGGGAAACGTGTGATCATTTTTTTGTCAAAATTAATCTTCGATAAATTCCAGCTCGCGATACTTCTATGCAGCAACTTCATCCGCGAATATTTGGTAATTGGTATAACGATGAAACCCTAAGTTAGACCGACAAGCGCGATATCTAAGCTACGTGCGGGCAAGACTACTAGAACGACACGCAAGAGACAGGGTTCCGGTGAAGCATGTCCGCGCGCAAAACGCTCCGGGGAGATAATGGTACAAGGACCTTTAACCGCTGATACTATCTCCGTATATCTTTCCAGATCGTCATAGAATGCGTTTTCGGGGCTTTCGAAATTTTATCGATTTCGAGTTCTACTTATTTTTTTCTAAATGTATGCTTTGGCTCATCTTTAAGCTAAATGTCAGTTATTACGGATTTGCAATTCATCGGCTGAACTCAGTGATGCATGTCAGCGTTCGAGTTGGCATTTTTTTTGCGCCGTGCATCGATTAATCTGTGAAAATAGTGAGTACTCACCGGTTCAGTCGTATCGTTCCTTTGGTCTCACGCACCATCAGAGCTCTTTCCCAAAAGTGTACAGCTTCCGGCAAAATAGTGTTCTGAAACGAAAGCACAATAACCACGTTAAAATGAGCCAAACTAAAAAATCCATTTTAGCTTTTACAAGCTCCCATGCCGTTAAAAATTCAAACATATTCAACTGTATTGTTTGAGAAAAAAATCAGAAAAATCCACCTAAAATGCGCGCGTATACCTCTATCCGTAAACTTGCGTAAGCTCAGCGCACTTTATACTCGCACAGGCGAGTGCATCATTGCCCAGCGACGCACGACCCGTCATCATTTCGCGCCTATCTATCTAAATATTTATGAAAATATTGGTCGCCTATGTATAAGGTCTGTTTCACGCGCCGTTGCGCTCGATTTCTGCGCGCGTACACACGCGAATAATGGTCTAGGGGATGTCTCTAATTTTCCGGAGCCCCGATCTGAACGAAATAAAACAATATCGCGGCTCAAGCTAGATAAAGTTGATAAAAAAATACAACTCGATCGAAAAATGCGCGGGCGGTTCGTTTTGTGGATGCGAATAAAATATTCGACATTTGCTGCTGATTGATGTGATTCAATTTCGTTTTTGTAATTAAAAAATGAATTCGCCTTCGTTTGCTATAAGCTACAGCTCATTCATTCTTCGCATGATTTTATTTTTTTTCTTTTTGTTTGATTTGCAAATAGTCAGTGAATTTATGACGAACATCAATTACAGTTTGCTGTTCACGATTGACTTTTTCAATGGATAAATAAATTCGTTGCACACTGTCAATAATTGATACGACGATCGACTAAATTCAATCAAAAAACAACGCGTTATTTATTCTACTACAGGGGAAAAAACACGGAAATGTTTGAAAACGAAGCACTATAACCACATACACCGCAAACTAAGTTCAACGACACGCCATTCAGCGCCAGCTCTTATAACGCACTTGCGCCGATTTGCATATACATATATACGCAGAATAGAAGTATAGTCGCGTATGAACGCCGGGGTCGCAAAAAACTGCGCGTAATCCAGGCAAAATTGAGAAAAGAACAATGATATAAACAGAGTCTGGCAGTAGTTTTGAGACGAGCCGCGGTTTTTTCGTCACCCGCAGAGAAATGGAAGCTTTGCAAGTGACGGGCCGAGTAGCAGAGGAAGCTTTGACGGCTCGCGAAATGTAACGTCAAAAAAAAAAAAAACTAGAATGGATGATCCGCGCGAGAAAGGTCAAAAGCGACAACTGATTGCTTCTCACTCTGCTTGTATTTACGGACATACGTTCATACTATAAGATCGACACATATCTCTCTTGGCGTCGTGTTGTAATACGTAAATGCACTGTTTGCCTAGTGCATTGGCTTGATTAAATTTCAGCGTAACAATCGCGTAATGCTTATCTGGGCGTTTCGACATTCGCGTATCCGATGCTGCATGCGAGCGCGTAACTGAATCAATCACTTCATTAACACGAAACACACTGCGCGAGCGGCGATAAATAATGCGCGAGACTCTGTATTTTCTGCCGCTTGAAATATATCACGTGGCTTTTTTCAATCTACGGATAAGTCACGCGATGCGCCTGGCTCCTCGTGTTTTCCTACAGAACTCGATGCTCGAGCCGACTATAGATAAAAGTGAATTTACCAGAGTCGCGATATACATACACGAGTGCGATGCAACGCTTTTATAAGAATTTTATTCGCGTTTTTCGAAAGCACTATACACGCATCCTGAGTTATAAATGGAATTTTTTGCGTGTGAGTTAAGTACTAAATAAGGCGCTAAGAGGCAGGACGAAACGATGATGCTTTTTCACTTTAACTGCAGCGGGCTTTTCAAAATATCGGTCTCTTAAAAATATTATTATACACTCCAATGTACATAAATGCAGGCAGGTAATTCGATGCTCTGTCGAACCGTGACGCCGCGCAGAGGATCGAATTTCAAAATAAACAAACAGAGCACAAAAGAAAAAAAAACACATTTTTTAAAATCAAAAATACATCTAATGATACACTATTTTTATTGAAAAAAGTCACGTATATATTGTCGATATTTTTAGCAGAAAAAGGTTCTTTTTGCAGGATTTAACCCAGGCTTGAAAATCCGCGCGCGGAAGCCGGAAACAAACGGCGGCGCTGAAGGAGCAGCAGAAAAAATGATAAATCGAAGCAAGGCGGCGCCTGGCTATTTACACCACTGCAGCGAAAGTCGAGGTGAAGAAGCGGCCGCGGCGGCCCAAGTTTTCGAATAAATCAGCACGGCAGAGCGCGCCTCTCTCCTTCGCCAGGATTTACGATCTCGATAACTAGCGTTTTATTCATGGCCGAGGCGAGTATCGCCGAGCAATTTGGAAGGGAAGGACTTCCGGAGTGAACTGGCCTCGGAACTGGCCTAATTCCCGAGCGCTTGGTTTTTCAATGGACGTACAGCCGAGGGGCTGCTGCGCGGGGATTCGGGAACGGCTCGGAGAGAAAACTTTCTTTGCCGATCGGAGCTGATCTCGATTTTATATATAAAGGGACTTAATGCAACGCCAATCCGCGCTTCGGTTGACGGTGAATCTTGAGAAGCGCCTCGCGCGCCCCCTTTTCCGTCATCGCGCTGCACCGGTGGAAGCGAATCTCCGCCTTAATGCCCTGGGCTCTAAGACTACCGCGGAGGGCCTTTATCTCGCGAGATAAACGCTATTCGGCAATAGAATCGACGATCCGGAAGGAATTACGCTCGAGGTTTTGGCGCGAGAGGGTACGTGGCTCGCTACCGCCGCCGTTGCCCTGCTCCAGCTTTACGAGAGTTAATTGGACTGCCATCCGCAGATATTCGTCTCACCGAGGAATTAGATTGTCTCTGCTCGCTGGAAAAAGCAGCCGAGAGAAGCGGAAACCGTTCATTAGGTATTACTGCCGAGCGGTCAGGTGGAACGACGCGACGCTGCCGGCTCGATTCGCGTTTTTTGGGCTTGCTTTTTTTAAAGGTTCACCTCTGAGTGTTATTGGGTTTTTTTTGGAATGGAGAAGCTTTATTTCAAGAAAGGACAATGACTCTCATCTCGAATTTGGCACGAGATTAATACTCTTGAGTGTCATATTTCATTCTCGAAAATCGGCATCTCACGAATTTTTCATTTCCATTTGAATCGATCACGAGGTAGATAGCTATATACAGTCGTATAACTCGCAGTCACGATCATTATACTATTCAAGAGCCGTCAGATTAAAAAGCCGAGCTGTGTATTTCAAGCTCCCATTTTCAATTTTCTCCGCGCATCCAAAAGACTGTATGTGTGTATACTTGCGTGTTTCAATATAGCGTGTGAAATTTATGCTCACTGCGATCGAAAACTAATCAACTCTAGATCTAAATTCAAACAACAACGAATTCCCTTTTCCCTGTGGACCGCATGAATTTTCCGGCAGTTCTCTGGCACAGGTGTATACAACATACGTTTTTCTCTTTGTGTCTGGCTACGCGCGCGCGCGTGTGTGGGTGTGCAGCGAAGGTACACAAGACCGCAGACCGCGTAAAACTATCGCTCACGCAAGCGACGAAACAGCGCAACGAAACCATGATAACAATTCTTCATACCGCGAGGCCGCTAACCGAGCTTCGTTTATTTTGCCGTAAAAAAAGTGCGCTAACGTCTGGATTAGTAGTATATATATATATATATATATATAAGTGGGGCTTCGCTCGCCAACCCCCCAGTTTTGGTTGTGGTTTTAATTTTAAAACTATTTGTTATTTATTACTTGGTGTATTATTTAAATCAATGTACAAAAGTATTAAATATAAAATGAATATTTGATCATAGTAAGCACCGTAACTCAGAATTCATGTGCTAATGTTTTTAATCTGACGCTTTAGAAATTCATCATTTAAATTTATGTTTTGTTGGTTTTAAATTAACTTCAATTCTTTCTGCCGTTCGGTATAACTGCGTGACGGTCGGTTTTTTCTCGATTCACTTCCCGGTAAAAATGTGTGTACCTAGCGAGCCTATAGAAGTATTCACTTCAAGAATTAACTAAATGAGCTAAGATTTAGCAGCCAAAAATACGTTTAGAAAACTTAAGTTTGAATATATCGAGGCCAAAAATAGCCACGAAATGTATGACTAGTGTCTAGTATCTAACGAATAAATACATTGATTGTCAACATATTTATTCGGCAATTTTTGTTTATCGTTAATTTTTTATTCTTGTAAGGTTCATAGAGACTATTTATTTTCATAACAAAATTTAATTTCCCAGTTAGCGGCATCTACGCATGCGCGTGTGACGTCACCAGAAGACTTCTGCTTGAAGCGCCACCACGCGGCGGCAGGTGTCTGAAAAAGTTTTCAGTATTTTCGGTCTCCAAACTCCCATTTCGTTGACTCTCCTTCTCTACACTCTTCTTGATTTGTGTGTACACACAATTTATTGTATAAATTAATTATTAATTACGAACATTATTGTTCTTTTTTAATGAATGA
>QLSS01000229.1:81621-98726 GCA_024372645.1 Trichomalopsis sarcophagae
ATATATATATATATATATATATATATATATATATATATATTGCGAAAGGTGAATTTCTCATCAGTACAATCAAATTAAGTATTCGTGAATGAGCCCGAAGATGATCCTGAGCGTGCGAACTCATTATACTAATTTAGGCATACTTTTAATTGTACGAGTGTGCGTACCTAAGGCCGTCGGTCTCCCCGCGCTGAGGTAAGCTTCAGAGACGCGGAGCAGGCTCCTGGTGATGTCTGTGACAGTCTGAGGGTGGCCATTCAGAGCACCCTCAACTGAGAGCCTGACAGCCATGGATCGCATCGCCGATCTATGCAGATGCTGACTCAGCCGCGGAGGAACGCCTGTTACTTTAACTCGCCGCTCTCGGTTCTTGTGGCACTCTTTCACTTGATTCTGTCCGAAACATACAGAGAATTCTACGGGAAAAATACACTTTCTCGACTTCAAAAATGGTGAAAAAATAATTGTTAGGACACTGTTTTCTCGGCCCTTCAAATTCGCTGAAAAATAGCCATGTTCAACTACACATACCTAATGCGGAAGGGCACAAACAAAACATGTTGTTTAGTAGGATCAAATACAAATTTCTTAACTCCGGAAAATCTTGAAATTTTCATTTTTTTTCTTCACATTTTCAATTGTGCGTAACTTTTGACCAAATCAAGCATTTTCAACGCATTGTTTTTTTCAATTTAAGCTCTTTTCCAGTACTTTTATCCTACCGATAAACATTTTATGTTTGTGCCCTCATGCATTAAGTACGTGTCGTTGAACAATGGCTATTTTTCGCTACTTTTTCAGTGTTGGAACATGGTTTTGCATTGTTCTAAACATGTACAATTAGAAAACAAGTGTTTTGGGCGCGTGCCCCAACAATCTTTTTTCGCCGTTTTTAATGAAGATTTCCATTGGCTCGACGCGCTGTACAAACCTAGCATATAGACTGTTGAGGAAATCCGATTGGGCAAGGATGAACTCACATCGATATATGATCAGGCAAATTGCGATAGAAACACAAACCCTGTACAAACATCCGAACCAGATATATGCATACACAGGTATACATTAGAATTAATTTCGAAAATAATATAACTAACGAACACGTCACGTACAAGCCTCTGACACATGAACATTCATACAGACACGCGTATGCGAGTGATATCTCCCAGCGAGCAAGCGCATGTAGAACAGCCCCTCGGGGAAGACTGTCAAGATAAACGCACGTCCGTCACGAAAACTTATTCTTGGGACTTTATGACTGGGTAACTACCGATAGCGCGGCATTGACATGCATTGTCTCGTAAACTTCAAAGTAGCTGCTTTGTTTACCTCTGCCGTCGCGGTACTTATTATCGTTTGACGGGCATTTGTTCGCGGAGTTTCAAAGCAGTTTGAAAAACGATTGTACTTCAAAATATGGACCGATAAGATACACGTCCCGAAGTTTCTCTAGCTCGGCTCCTAATTTCTTCATCGTCACGAGAATGAGCGTGGACATACGTCGAACGTGCGTTTGATTTTCAAAATTAATCATTTACGGAAGCTCTATTATTACGAACAATTCGTCGCTTTGCTTCGATTGTATTGAAAAAGATGCGTCTACGGTACGGAGCTTGGATCTTTGACTGATCATACATTTTTTTTAAGCGGCTGCACTAATCGGTTGATATCGTTACGACTGTTTGGATCTAGCACAGCACCTTGTATGCATAGCGAGAAAGTATTTCATTGTCAACCGACGAATTATAAACTATCCTTTAGCCGGGACCAAAGGCCAAACATTGACCCATAAAATATTCGCACGTCCACGTTACACAAAGTTTGAGCCCGCAGAAATATTCACTCGTGTTTTCGAATATAAATCGACGTTTATTATTGCGCGGTAATCAATATTGCCTAGTATACGGATAGGTAAATTTTCCGTCAGCCAGAAGCAATGCGGGCTACGGGAAATAGAGTCTTTTGTATATTGACTAATTAGAATCGACAAGTCGCACCCTCGAGAGTTGGCATACTACAAGCGTTATTCTTGGATTTCCTGGTTATGCGCATACGTTATCGGTTGCACAAACCGATAATGGGGGTTTCCAGGATAGACGGCGAGTTGTTGGAGTACTTTGGAAAGGAATTCTAGACTTATCGTAATTACGCTGTTGGAGTAGCTCATTTGTGTGTGGATTTTGCAGTTCGCTGAGTACATATAAAGTATATTGAAACTCACAAGTGGAATACTATGCATGTAAGATAATTTTCCGGTATTAAGAAATGTACGCTGATGTCATCAGTTCGATGGCTATACTAATAATATCCCAGAGACGTACTGCGAGCTTTCAATTTAATCAAATTTGGATTAAACGCTGTGGCGACCATTTGTTTAATTAAATTTACTTATAGACCCTTCATTGTTTTTCCAACCCAAATAGCCGAGCTAAGAAGAGCATCCCGAGTCGGAACGAAGCCAGTGCGCCACAACGGAATCTCATTAGGCGAGTCCCAGCGGAAGTCTTGCGATGATATAATTCACTAATAAGGTACCCCGGAGACGCGGCTCTTCCTTCCTGACAAATTTCTCCTGCGCTAATCTGCGCCCTCCCGGGTTAGGCCATTCGAGATAACGTCTTTTGCCTGCGGCGACTCGATAAACTAACTCGCCCAAGGAGAAATCATAGTGAGTGATGATTATTATTTTCCAGAGGAAGGGCGGTCCGAGGGTATCGAAGCCGTCGCTGTCGAGTGAGAGAAGAGAATGCAAGTTCGAGAGAAGGGGAGGGATAGAACCTCACGATGGGATACGGGGTTTTGTGGAGATCGGTAGGGTGGATCGCCTGGCGTAGGTCACGGCTGTCATATCGATTGTGAGGTTGATATACGTGGTAATGGAGTTGCATTAATTTTATCACGTTCCAAAGTTTTCGTAGAATTTTGTTTACTATGAAAATACACTATTTTCCTAGTATTTTTTTTTCTTTCAACATTTTTAATGAATTATACATTTCCATCTAAATTCTACTTTTAAGTATTAATCCAGTACAACAAAAATACTGTGTAGCAGACTATCTCTCGCGCGTCTAGCCGTCTCGATTAACTCTCTTGAATTTCCCCGGCGACTCCTAAATTACATAAAAATGCAATTAACCCGCGCCGCGCCGTGTGCTCAAGACCTCCTTCGTCTTCATCCCTCTCGTCGCGAAGACAACGCGAAGTAGAAGTGAGAGCCTCACCGCCAACCCCGTTTTTTCTCTCCGTCTCAAAGGCTGCTCCTGACGAGAAATAAAGCGCCCAGACTTTCTGACGTTGCTGCTGCCGCTTCTTTGAACTTACAATTAGTACGGACTCGGAGGATTAATGCGCGAGGTGTACACGAGCTGTCGATCGCTAGGCGAAACGCAATTAGCAGGCGGTTTACGAAGTCTTAACCGAGCTTCGTTTTCTATTTTTTTTTACGGCCGACACCTCTTTCCTAGGCAACGGAGCTTCTACCGCAGGATGGTATACGAGTGCACGCCAAAGTAGGCGCGAGAAAACGACCGCGACAGGCTTTTACGGCGCAGGACGGGATGAGTCTTCATTTTGCCTTGCGACGGCTGATGGGCTCTGCTCGAGAAATGAGGATTCGAGTGAAGTGTCGATCGCTTTTTCATGAAGTGATGATTTATGCAAGTCTTTTTCACAGACGAATGATTATTAAAATTAAAATAATTCTTGAATTTGTGATCCAAATTCAGATGGTATACGTTTCTTGAAAATCTGTCTACTATTGATCTCTCGAATATAACCTCAAAACGCAAAGATCACGTAAACCTAATTGTGTTATCCGACCAACTATCGATGCAGTGTTATGGTACAGTATTTAGATCAAGAAACTTTACACTTTGCAATTTTTTACTTGTATTATAAAATTGCTACCCATAATACGGTTGAATTAGAATCCATCATCAATATACTCTATTGATCTCCGGTAACGTAGCTGCAGCAAAAAAGGACAAAAGAGTAACACATTCCACGCTAAAACTAAAGCGCCTCGCCTTTGCGCGCAATTATCCCGTCAAAGGGCTGTGGCGCGAGTGTACTAAAACAAGAGAGAGCGATGATTCGCGGCTTTTGTGCGCGCGCGCGCGCGCGTGTGTGTGTGTGTGTGTGTGTGTGTGAGAGAGAGAGCCGTCAGCGTTATCGACAGACTAGCGATTGAAACATGACTGAAAATTTCTAGATGATCGTAACTCGCCGAAGCCTCACTAGACGCGATCGTTGCAGTTTTACGTTTCATGAGGAGTCAGATCACTGGGCTAAATTAAAAGCTAACTTAAGATTTTTAAATATTCTAAAAAAAGTGATGGGCTTTGTTGTGAAATATTTCATTAATGATTGGTTGCCTGGTACAAGGATTTTGTATTTAAAATTTTCTGATTAAAAATCAGTTACGTGGATCATTTGTAGTGTTGTGTTGTTAATTACAAACAAACTCCATTGCTTTAAGCTTTTAGGACGATGAAAAGTAAATTATAATGTGTTTCGTTTCATTTTATCATATAAATATTATAATTATTTTAATTTAATTATATACACACACAACCAATACTTACGTTAATGAGCTCGAATTTTTTGTCGTCCAATCTGCAACAGAGAATGAAAAAAATTATGTAGAGATAATTAGAACTCTATGTTCGAAAGGAATTTAAATTGAATTTTTTCATTGTGCAGCGTAGTCTTCGAGAGAAAAATTGAGTTCTAGCTGCTACCAAATAGTTTCTTTTTAATTTTTTTTTTCAAGTTGCTCTTGTCATGCCTTCATTAGTGTCAGTGAGCGTTGGATGCTTGCGATGTGTTGAGGAACAAAGCACATGCGATTTCAGTGTTGCTCGTATCAATCGACAAAGACAGGAATCGGACCCGAGTTATATTACATTAGTTTATAACCAGTTTTGGACTAAAAGGGTAGCGCTTTGTCGAGGAATTTGAGGTGATGACAGATACTGCGTCTAATTAACCGACAAACCTGAATTAACAACGTGAATCTGTTATGGTAGACTGATTGGTGTTAAAAAATTCCACGTCTTTTGTGCTGAACAATTGACATTGCACAAAACGGATTTCACAACTTAAAATGACAAAAAAAAATAAAAGACAAAAACAATACCAAAGGTCAGCCTTTGAAATTCTCTTCAAGCGTAAAAACAATGAATTAAGGCAACTAAAACAAAGTAAAAACACAGTGAAATGTCGTTTTCACTTTACTCTTAGTCTATTATTAACCCCCTACCACCCCCTGCGATTTTTACATAAAGCGTTCCGTTTTTTCGCTTGAGTTGGCATTGTTCTCTTTCGTCGAAAACTACCAACGCATCCCTACACTTGCATAATGGATAACAGTGGCTGCATTATCAAGCGCATAATTGAACGGGAGCGCGTTCGACATTGTTTTATGCGTCTCCACCCGTAATTTTTCTCCCTTTATGAACTTTCTCCGTCGCTGCTATACCGCTTCTCCGCTAGAATTTTCGAGACCGAAAAAAGCAGCTCGATTTGGAAAAAAGCAGCTGTAGCAGCCGGGATAATTACGAGCCATAATTCATCATTAATTCGGACAATATTTTTCGCGCAGGCCCGTCGTGTAGCTCTACTATTATCCTATGATTATTTCCCAGGAAATTCTTCGAGACGACAGTCAATTGGATTGTCACTTAAAATTATTATTTTTAATAATAAAGCATATTAGTTATTATGTTAGCGATTGAATCATTAGGTAATTAATACAACACGAAAATTTTCCAGAAGAACGAAAATAGCTTTTGTCAAGTGGGAGATTAATATTTAATATCCCAAATTTATTTTCAAAAATACAATTATGTGTGTATGTAAAAAATCCACACAGGAAACAAAGTATTATTTTTATACAAAGAAAATCAAATGCGATGGAAAATATAATCTCGATATCAATGTATACTATAAATATGTAGCCATACTCAGCGTCGAAAGTTCGTTATCTAGTATCACGGAAACTATTCTACTACAACTTAACTAAACAAAACACAAAATCTACTGACAAAAAGAACTTTACAAGACATAAGCTATTTAGCAATTCAAATCCGAAAAGTTCTTTCAGAAACATCACAAACTTAGTGCAAGCAGCGGCAGCAGGTCATCGGTATCCCGCGAAAACGTTGTACATGAAGCTTATTCTTTGCACAACGGAACGATCAAGAAGCCGATATCTTGTCTGGCCATCCTGCCTCGTCGACTTTTCGCCACTGTTTCTTCCCTATCTCGGCTACTCAGACTTTCCAAGCCGATGCAGGATTTAAAAACAAAGTTCAAAAGAAGAAGAACTGCGAAAGGAACTTTTTCGACGCGGCTCAACGCGAGGAATTCAGATGAAGCTGCTGCCGCCGGGCCAGTATAAAAGCGATTAGGCTGGCTCGCGGCGAACAATAATTGATGAGGTAATTTAAGTTCGGCCTGAACTTGTTTGTGCGCGATGGTCTTTGGCGCGCGAGATAGCGATTGGCGGAGGAAGATTGAGTTAGTTCGCGAAATTGTTTCGCGGGGAGTTTCATGATAACGAGGTTACATCGATCGACCCGCTGTCGCGGTTGATGCGCTTTTTTCGGTACATTTTGCTAGATAAGTTTTTTTTACGAACGACCTTCAACGCCTCGTTCAACGCCTACTTGAAGAGATTCGCATGATTTGCAAATTATACGTATTTTGCAGTCGTTCAGCGCTTGAGTGTGTCGTTAAGAGTATAGCCGTTGTCTTTTATAGACACGCTAAGCTTCTCCTTTCGAGATAATGAATACTTAAAGCAATTACTTAGCAGACGAAGCGAATATATACACCGGGTTGATGCGCGTATCATTTGTTGTGATTGGGCTCGTCACATCGAGTAAATGATTGTATATCAATCATTCAACAATAAATCTTACTGATTATTATTTGAATCTTTTCATACAATTCGAATATTGCAGTATATTACATTGGTTTTGTCAAAACCACACACATTACACAGGTGTATTGCATTTTTATTATGCAAAGCGTCGTGGATCTTGTCGAGTCCTCGCGTTAATTGCCTCGCAAATTCAGTGCTATACGCAGCAACGCCTACATATTCATATATTCTCTTTTTCCGGTATGTAACGCAGTGAGCTAACTATTCCGGATCGAGCCCTCTAATCAAGACATCGATTTCGTCGCCCCCGATACTTGCACCCCCCCCCCTCTCCTCTCTCTATTCCTCTTCCATCCGCAAACCTCAATTATTCAGCGGCGCCGAGCTGCTTATCAATTACTCCAGCTCGACGCACGTCAAGTGCCTCAGCTGGCCACAAAAATTATACGCGCGCGCGTTTCATTGATTTCGTTCGCGCACGCCCCCTGTTTGAGTCGGACTTGTATATTATGATTGGCTAGCTGATTCTGAGTGTAGATGCATGAGTGCGGCTGAGTTTGTTGGGCACGGAAAATGAAGAGGATTCGGATGAATGCACCGGATGCGCGGATAATGAATGCTTGAATTTGAATTGGGATATTTGTTTGGATGGTATGCGTTAAGGGGAATTTCGCTAGCTAGCGCCGATAAATGATGCGTGATGACGTACGCTTGGCTGGCGGGAATGTTCTGAATGCATTTGTAAAACTGGTTATTGTACAAACCTTATATACGGGAAGGCGGCTGCATGGCTCAAATTGTTAAGGTGCATTTCTTAACTACGTGATGCACGCTCGTTTAAGAGGCCGCAGGGGTTCGATTTCTGGTTAGAGTAAAAATTTAGATGATTTTTCTTTGTGTTACTGACTGGTAAGTAAAGCACGCAGATCCCAAACTTCAGTACTAGGTGTATGTATACAGGCTTTCTTTAAATAGGTTTTGCTGCGCAACGGGCACGAGCTCTAGACCGATATTCGGGGAGAGGGGGGAAAGGGGTCTTGGCAGTTTTGGGATCACCCCGTAGACATCATAATATTGTTTTGTGTTACTTTTGTTGTTTGTATGTATCAGACTTTATATGACTTAAACATGAATTTGTCTTGCTTATATTAATACCTAAAGATTGGAAGCATTTGTAATGGTTTCTTCAAGGATAATTCGATTATTGTACAAAAAGAACGAATCGATTTAAATAAGTGATCGAAAACAATTAACAACAAGACATTCGAAGAATCGATTTTGAAATGAAACAACGTTTTTAAAATTAGGAATCAAATTCGCAAACCCAATAAAAAACCAATAAAAAAATATACAACTATAGGTGGCAAAATAAAATAAAAAGAAGACGGATACGATAGTCCATGCACTCGTTCTCACAGCACTTGTGCACGTATCTCTTGAAGCCCTTATTGAAGCCCGCTAAAAGAAGCGCGCGCGTTCACCTGCGTTGGCACTTTTTGCGCCGAATTCGCAAAATTTTTTTGCACCCTCTTGTATGAGCTCTCGTCTATGCATTTTGTAACGAGAGAAAAACCGCGCGGAAAACCAATACTTTCGTCGATGCGTTTATTCGGCTCAGCTAGCAATATCTAAATTTTGTGGTTTTGCGAGGCTTCTTAATTTGGGAAGGATTATGGTTTTACTAAAATATTTTTTCTCCGAATGCCTCAGTGTTCGTCCAGCTCGGCAAGGCTCAAAGAACTTTTAAAGCATACGCAGGACGAGCGCTGAAAAACGAAGCTCGACTCACTCTACGCAAGGTGAAGGGGAACAAGGGGGAGCGGCGGAGATAATCACCGAATATGAGATCGCGTGTGTTGCGTAATTCAGAGACTGCGTGCGTGTACGAAGGAAAAAGTGGAATTTCGCAAATTCTGGAGCTGCGACCACGTACTTTAAAACGCGGTTGCATTCTTCCGAGCAAGCTTAGTCACGAGTAATACGCATATAGGGGTGATGGAGGAAGAGAAAAAACAAAAAGGTTGAAGGTATGAAGGTAGGTGTATATAGAGGTGATTAGAGATTGAATATTTTTCAGGTATGATGATGAGATTTATACGACTTTTTTTCCTTTTTTGGCGTCAGTTTTTTTATTTTAAAGCTCGCGATAAAGTGACAGGACATTTGAATATAAATCTGTAATCCTTTGGAATCTGAATGATTTAGATCTCTTCAATTATAAATTAATTTCATACTTGGATCATAATAATATGATGTATTATCAGTAGAAACGGACCGTTCAGGTCAGACAATCATCTATCATTGCATTTATTGCAGGACATCCAATGTCAAAACTAGTTCTTCTTGTTAACTGCAATGACCAAATTCACTGTATAAATAAACACAGTACTGTGTTAATCTAATAGTGCGTAAAACTACAACGTGTTTCTCTTTCGGCAAAATGACCGACAGCTGTAGTGATCGACATCCCGAGCTCAAAGAGCCACTCTCCGTAGAGTAAACGAAGATGGCAATAAAAGTTCCGGAAAAGCGCTGAAACGCGGCCCGGGTAACCCGAAAAAAAAAAACAGAGAAAAAACTCGGAAAAACGTAAAGGAATCTCGCGCTTCACGTACACAGCAGCGGTGGCAACCATAGTAATATCTACCCATTCAAGTAAAAGAGAAAGTTTACCCCAACAAAACGGAACCTTGCGTCCACAGAGCGAGGGAGGCAAAGAAAAAAGCGGGAAAATCCACAGGGAAAGACTGTAAAAGCCGGAGCGATAAACGTAGAGAAATACCCCTCTCTCGTGTAGGAAAAGACCGAAAAAGCAAGAGCAGTGCATGTATATATACCCGTAAGATGCATGTCCCTAGGGGCTAGTAGGGGGACGTCCTTGGCTGCGCGGTTAATTATACGGTGGGATTAGCTGCGCGCTGCCGGTGGCGGTGGTTGCGGCGCCGCAAACCTGCCCCTATAATTTTCTCTGGGCCTCAAATTCGAGGGCTCCGCGGAAATGCGCGCGACCTCCGTAGATTGCGTTTTCCTCGATTTCAAGCCGGTGCCGAAATTACCGAGTATCGAGATAGCCGATGGATTCTCGAAGATCGTCCAGGTTGTTTGGAGGATTTTTATTCTCTCTCGAGTAATATACAGATTTTGTGAGAAACTTCAATTTTATACTTTTACGCACGTAAACTCGCGCTATTTCGAACTTAGAAAAAACGTTAACACGAAACTCAATTTCGGACTTTGAGTTTCATGTTAACGTTTTTTCTGGTAAGCAGCTGATGATGTGTAATAGTGAAAAAGGGGGGATAAACACAAATGTCTGAAGAGTGCGCGAGATATTTTGCGGAATAAGAAGCATTCGGGATGACAGCATGAAGAGACAATCGTATAACCTTTGAAAAAGTTTTTAAGAATACAAAAGGAAATGCTCGAGGAAATGCATCGTTCGGGACGTGCCAAGAAAATATTAAAGAAGCATATGCAAGCTTAAGAGAATCCTCTCTTAAAAAAGTGATGGGTTTTGTTGTGAAGCATTTAATTGAGAATCGGTCGCCTGGTACAAGAATTAAGGAACACGAATCAGAAATACGAATTTTATTATATAACCTACAAACGCTTCAAACTGTTGGCGCTAAGCAGGCAGCAACATTTAAATGTTATAAGTATGATATGATAAGGAGTGCGCGAAGCGCACTTAAATTTCCTAGTAAAATAAAAAGAAGATGGATCGAAGTCAACTTACATCAAGAGAGATCGATTATATAAGTTTTTAGAAAGATTTTCTTCGCTCTCTTTTCAAGACATTTCATGGTTGGCATTTTTGCATTGGATCTTTGCGTGTTTTATTTAGGCACTGTTTAATCGTTACGAGGATATAAGAATTATAATGTTTGAATGTTTTTTATAGAAGAATCCACGAGGAAAATTAAGCATGATTTGGATTAGCGTCTTTACACGCATAAGTCAAGCTTAAGCAATATTTATTACCTCTAAAGAATTAATTTCTATAATCCTTTCAGTATAAGAACGGGAAAAAGGAAAAAAAATAGCAATGATCCGACAAAGGCTTATATATAAGAACCAAAGACGAAGTGCGAGCGATAAAGGAGAAAGATCGGAGGACAGGAGGAGAAAACTACCACACTGCATCCCCTGCTTCTTTCATCTGCCGAGGAAATATTAAATTGCCCGAAAGTTCAATTTCACCGGTTGGCAGAGACGAGAGCGGACGCATTACTTTTCCAGACGAGCGTCGTATCAAAAGGCCTCGTCGACTATTTCCTCTGGCTCTTGCAGCCTGCGAAACAAGGGATCCAATATGTCCGATCCACCGTCGCTTTTTTTGAGCTTTTGAGCAAGCTTCCATTTTGGCTTCAATTATCGTCGGGGAAAATGGAGGGAGTTGTCCGAGTCCGGCACTTTTCAGCGTGAGAAATTCTCCGAGTCGGTACACCGCCTTCTTCTCGCGCGCCGAGCGAAACGTGACGGGCTTCTCGATGGAGGTCGAATGTCTGCGCGCACTTGCGGGGATTCTAGTTTTTCACATCCTTTTTTTGCTGGATTATTCTTAGGGATGAGGCGAGGCGCGGGCTTTTAGACTGATGCTCTTATAAAATATATTATACACATTGGATTGTATTTTCAAAATAGGTTATTGGCGAATATGGAAATGCACGCGAAGAACAATCTTTTACACGACAGACTTTATGCTGGTCTGAGTGACGAATGTAGGACTTAATTTCATATTTATGCAATGCATCAAATATTTTTAAGCGTAAAAGTTTGAGTGATAGCTTGCAAAAGTTCTGAATGCAAAGTTGACACCACGGGGAAATCATTTATTAATCTCCGTGAATCGTGCTTGCATGATCATTTCACTGAACTATATGTCAGTTATAAAAACACTTAGAAGATCATTTCACACAGCTATTTACTAGTTTTTAGGACGGTTTAAATATTTGAATTTCTGCCAAAACAGAGGTCTTTGTTTTTTAGAGAAACAATGTTTACCGTAATCCTTGCCATTATTGACGGACAGTCGGTCGCCTCTGTGCCGTATCTCCCGAGAAGCATTCAGCTAGCGTTGAGCGAGCATAATGCATCCCCCTTCCCTCTTCCACGTATGCAAGCAGGCAAGGACTCTCGGGATTCGCACGAGCTTAATTACCCTAGATAGCTCATTACGTCGGGCCGACACCCCAGATTCCCTCGTTTCCTCATTTCGCCGCAGTGAGTCCGCTCGTCCATCATAATTCCCAAGTATTCAACCCAGTTTTGCGCGACGCCGCCTTTGGGCGAACATATTTTCAGATTTAACGCCTTTGCACCAGTTGTTACTGTTTTGTCGCTTGTTTGCGAGGATCGGATACTGCAAATAAAAAACACTTTATTTTTGTTTTTGGGTCGAATATAAGTGTATTAGATTTTTTTTAACTTTTGCCAGTCGGCAATTATTTCCTCGACAATAGTAGTACATGAATAATTTAAAAACCTTTATCGGCGACTGAAACTTGTATGAAGTGACAGCACACATGAATAAAAAATCACTGTCAATTCATTGGCACGTAGCTGTCTCCAAACAAATGAATTGCTCCTTTAATCTAATGTATCGTTCAAACATTAATCTAATAATGCGTAAATAGTAATATACTAATAAGTTAACACGGATTTGGTAGCTTCAAACTAACAAGTAACCTATCTTTTCCAAAAATTTCAAGTTAATCAAAGTCTTTTTACTCCCTTAACTATACAAGATAAATCAATTTTTTTAGATTTTGATACTCAGCTTACTCACTAATTACCAAATGTTTTAGAATATTTGTAGCACATAGAAATGGTTATATTTTATGGTCATGATTTTTTTTAAAACAATCTACAATTACTTTTTAAAGATATGAATTTAAAAGAAAACACTTTTTTATCATAACAATTGAACGGAACGATCAATCATAAATATCAAATTGAAAAATTTTTTTTCGAATTCAGAATCAGAAAATACAAATACTTACGTGTAAAATTAAAATTTTTCACTAGGGAGTTCCATAAATATGACGGTACATGCGCACACACGCACATTTTCATAAACACGTGATTCGAATTTCATAAAATCTCAGAATGAATTCCTAACCCAACCCGTTTTTGTGAAGTCGAACATTTTACTATTAAAAAAGCTTCCTCTAGGAGGAAGCAAATATTTCTAAATTTGCATCAGTAACGCGCAGGAAATATAACTGAAGAACATTAACAGATCAACGCATGTTATACGAGAATAAGTTATTTCTCCTTGGTTTTGCACTTTTTAACACAGGTTACTCTTATCATTGCGAGATATAAATGTATGCCTTAGATGAAGCGGAAGCTATGCTTCAGAATAGAAGAGTAAAGTTGATAACAGATCGATGGCTGGTACATAATCAAGTTTTCAATTACAAAACGTCGATCAAGTGTCTCAGAAGAAAAAAGTATCAGCATGCCTTGAAAAAAAAAAAAAAATCGAGAGCAAGTCACGAAATTTAATAACGGATAGCTCTTAGTTTATTATGTGCACAAGCTTGATACCTCTAGAGCGACATCGAGTCTGGCAGGACAAAGCAAAAGAACGGGCCGCCAAGAAGAGCAGATAAGCTATTTTAATTAGTCGTAGCAAGTTCGATGAAGAGACTGCGGGACCGCGCGCGCGCATACCCGACGCTTTCAAAGGGATTCCTGCGATGCGACAACGCGCTTTTAATTACAAATCTTCGGCGAAAATATCCGGCCGGCAAGCATTAGTTTTGCGTTTAATCGACCGAAAGGATACGGCTCAGGTTAGCAGCAGCGCCAGGGCTTCCAATAGTTTGGATGCTTGGAAAGTTTTTACGAAGGAGCTTTAGGACGAGCGGTTTTATGAACTTTCTTGGTTATCGAGTTATCGATGATTCATGAAGGCTCGCTGCGCGCGTTATAATGAAGATGTGTCTTGGTGTGGTGATTAATTCTGGTTTTATTCTTCAGAAAGTCCGGACTATAACTTCTTTAGTGCCTATACGGATAGAATCCGAAAAAATAGGGTGACGACAAAGGCATTATCACAAAAAAACGTATCTGTAGAGGCGGAAAGTATGCGATATCGAATATATGTGGGTGCTGATGAGCGATCGATTACAAACATGTACTACAATGCCACAAACTTTGATTGAAAATTATATTTTTTGAAGACAGCCAGACTCTGAAATTAAGAAAATATACGTGCACAATCGCATTCAGATTAAATGTTAGCAGAGTTTCCAACCAAGTGCCCATTACTAGTTTCCGTGACTTTAAAATATAAGGTTGCCGGGTTCCTGCCTCTGCGTCAGTGTCGTCATCGAAGGCGTCAAATAAATTTCTGATCGGCGCTACACACATGACTTCTCGATCCTTCAAAATTTGGTCTCGCGTGTACCTTATATTCTCTCTCTCTCTCTCTCTCTCTCTCTCTCTCTCTCTCTCTCTCTCTCTCTCTCTCTCTCTCGACTTGCTTTTTCGCCTCCGGTGACGCGGAAGAGGCCTTATTACGATAAATCAGATTTATCGAGGTTCCCGCGAGTATTTGACTTGCAAAGCCCGCATCGGACAGTCGCCGGCTGATTCAGTTGGGTACACGCAACCTGGCGATGCTTTTCTTGAGAATATTGCAGGAAGTCGGGTAAACGTGATTCTATAAAAAGAATAAAGAAGCGGAAAAGGCGACCGGTGTATTTTGATAGTTTTTAGAAGAAGCCATCAGCTTATTTTATTGTACCATAGCAAAATCCAACGTCCACTTCTCGCGCTCAATATTCTTGAGGTTCGAAGTTCAAAATCGTAACTATATGGTTAGACCGGCTATTTATTTCTCAAGTAACTAGTAAAAAATGAACTGGGAGGAACACATGAATACCGAAATTGTGATCTTTTGATTGAACCTAGAAACTGACAAAAAAATCGATGATAAGAAAGAACAACGATAAATAAACATTTATTCTAGCATAATAACTAAAATATAACTTAAGCCGCCCTCGTGAAAGACCGTAAAAACTCGACATTATAAAGATTTACAACTCGGGCTAATGTAGCCTCAGAGTCTCGAGGTGAGCGCCCCTTTTAAAACCGAGATTATGCGCGCATTCGTTGAAATATTTCTGCGGATGCTGTTCTTTGCGCGAACGATTAATTATGGAAACTGCGAAAGTTCATGATTCGCATGGAGGCGCGTGAGTTATATGAATAATTTAATATTGCGCGATAAGCTTTGCAAATTTTATGGGATATAAATGGAGCGCGATGGGCCGTTATAGGCGCGCTAACTTTTCGGTGCACACATAGTACATGCACATCATGTTAGTGTGGTTTTATCGATGTGGAGGATTTTAGAGGTGAAGTTTGAGAATAGCGAAGACGATTATTAGTTGTGGTTATATTTTTGAATAATCTATTAATTTTTTGAGAGTTAACGTTCTTAAAGTTTAAAATGCACGTGGCATTCCCTATATTGTTATTGTGAGACATATAATTAATTGTCACACTTTATTGAAGTATGAAAGAGCTGTTTTCAATACTGTATACGTATGCACTTGATCGCTTCCCCAACCAAGAGCTGTTTCAGCTCGATCGAGCCCATCCATCAAAATTGCCAAAACCAAAATTCATCCTGCGTCTGCATACCGAAAATTACAAATCGTAGCTCGAAATTCGCGCAGTGGTCTGCAAAAAGAAGCGGACGCAGCACTGCAACGCGCAATCCAATGAGCGTCTGTCAGAGGGGCGAGAAATTGTTAGCGCAAACTCGGCGCACCTGTCACTTTCGACCAGTGCCTAGCTAGCGAAGATCCGTTCAATTAGTTAATGTCGAACGATCAAACGGGCAACTCGTGCACCGCGAATCGTGAGGGCGCAGTTGGGCGATTCGACGATGGAAACGAGAGATCCATGTTTGAAATTTCGCATCTATCTGCCCGATTCTAAATTTTATTATATCAAAAATACTTATTAAACATTTCCATCCTTTTGTAACTTGAAATAATATTTTCACGATATTCCGAACCCCCCTTTGCTGCAGGGCCATGCACGCAATGTATCACAAAAGCTATTCATGTTCGCTCGGTCCTCGCAGCTCCGCGTACAAACTTCTCGGATGGCATGCGTTCACGCGGCGATTTGGCTTTTCCCGATGCTTTTCCTCTGAGCAGGCGGCATTGAGAAATGAGAATCCAGACTGGCAAATCGGGTCAGATTACCGCGTTGTGATCCTCCTTGTTATCCGATCACTAATTGGCAGACGCCCAGATAATTATCGTGCATGTGTTGAGAATTTTCAACGTGTCGAGAGAGCTCTGTGTTACGTGGATGATGAGAGTAAAAGCTCCGACAGTGAAAGATTCTGTGATGAAAGGCGTCGCATTTTGCCACTATTTTTTTTAATCAAGGATCGCAATTAAAATTATTTTGCGAATCTAGCGCGAATTGCCTTGACTGTACGCTTCTAAGGGATGTTTATATAAGTTTCTCGCTTTGAATTCACATTAACGTCGTTCCTTGGTTTGCTCGGACATTCTTCTCCTATTTGCGATAGGAAAAATATAACGCACGAGGATGTAACAGAGGAAGCAGAGAAAATTTAAAATTAGCGTTATTAACTGGGACGAGGCAAGTGAAAAGCTCGCTTTCCGCCCGATCGAGCGCTAAATCACGTCCAACGATACGATAAATACTTTCTAATGGAAATATCGGGTTTCCTCTGCCGAGCGGAAAAAGCGTGCACGTTAGAGTCGTAAGTCATACGCCGCTCAGGAGCAGCGCTGCTGAAAAAAGGACGTTCGTTGAAAAAAGGAAGAAAAAAGGAAACGGGGAACGAAGCCGTGCGCGCGGAGAAGTTTTCAAGTCGGGCTTGAACTTACCAGAACGCGAGTGGAAGTAAGAGACTAGCAGGTCTTTTTTTCTAAGTAAGCCAATACACTGCTGTGAAAGAATTAAGTGAGTGATGTATGCGGCGAAGATCGGAATGAAGCTGCGATGACGTGCACATAGTGTTTTGGTTCATGATGACAAATTGTGTTGACTCGATGAGAGCCGAAAAGGAATAAATGAGTAAGCTCATGTTCATCGTTATCGACTAGGTGCAGGTTGATTTTTCTTATACTGCTACGCGATACTCAAACAATTAGTGATCCGATTGGTGGAGAGGGAGCGAGAGAGAGAGAGAGAGAGAGAGAGAGAGAGAGAGAGA